>QLTV01002718.1:3790038-3831000 GCA_003457575.1 Thermophis baileyi | reverse complement strand
CTGCCTGGCTGGTTGAAAGTGCTGAAGAAGCTAGTCACAGTTCTCCTGGCCCAAGCCCTCGTCGCCACTGTTAGATAGTGGGTAGAGATGACAGGAGACAGACTTCCAAAGCAGCTCTTTATTTCAGCTCTTGTATCAGCAACCAGCAAAGAGCAGTCTGACCGCTTGCCCTTTTATAGGGAGCTGTCAGACCGACGAGCCAATAGGCAGGCAGATGTCTGCCTGGCTGGTTGAAAGTGCTGAAGAAGCTAGTCACAGTTCTCCTGGCCCAAGCCCTCGTCGCCACTGTTAGATAGTGGGTAGAGATGACAGGAGACAGACTTCCAAAGCAGCTCTTTATTTCAGCTCTTGTATCAGCAACCAGCAAAGAGCAGTCTGACAGCTTGCCCTTTTATAGGGAGCTGTCAGACAGACCAGCCAATAGCGTTTGAGCTTTTTCCCGCTCAAACGCTGGACCTGGTTGGAACCATGTAACACAGTTTAAACAGTTAGAACATAACAATTATCACCTGCTTTTGGTATTCTTTGCTCTGTTCAATGATATTTTTCAGTTCATTGCATGAGTGACTTTGTCTGAATCCGATTTGTTCTTCATGCATATATTGTTCAATCTTGTTTGGAAGTCATTTGAGTAGGATAGTGCACAGCACTTTTCCAGGGACTGAGAGAAGTGTGATACCTCTCCAATTGTTACAGTCATTTAGGTTACCCTTTTTGGGTATCTTGATTATGATATCTCCCCCCCCCATCATCTGAGACACGTTTATTTTGCCAGCAATCATTTAATAGTTTAGTAGTCTTACAAATGGCCACCTTGCCATCATGTTTCAGGAGTTCAGCTGATATTTTATCTAGTCCAGGTGTTTTATTGTTCTTCTGTGCTCGTATTGTTTTCTCCAGTTCTGTTTTGGTCTCATATCTACAGATCAATGGGAGGTGGGCTGCTAAAATTATACATTAGAATCATTACAATTATACATCACAATCAGTGGCTGGTTCAATGTCTCTTTGAAATATCTCTATCCCCATGCATAGGAGCTGACTCCGCATCTCTGTAAAAGATATATTTTAATCCATGGAAATATTTTTAATACAAAAGAAAAAATTCTTCCTAATGGATGGACGGACAATATATGGTTTAAGTGTTAGATTTTACTTCATATTTGATTGCACCACGCATAATGCCTGACACTGCATTTGGAAATAGAGAATTTCTTCTGTCACTTAAGTAATTCAAATATAGCGCTAGATGGCGCTGCAGGGTGTAGTGAATAACAATTCTCCCCATAAACTTGGAGAAGGAGAAAAGTTTTAGCTGATGATGATTTTCTGATGTCACTAATTTGGGCTATGGATATCTATTGTCAACACTGTATCTGCAAAAATAGAGTTTTGCCCGCAAAAGACAGCACAAATGTAAACCAGCCATACTTTCCAGCTTAAATTACTACCAAACAAATAAATAAAAAAGGGAAGGGGGAATCTTGACAATTTTTTTCATAAATTAGATGCTATTATTTTCAGCTATGCATCAGCCAATTTTAGGTCAACAGCCCTGACACATAATCCTGCAGAGCTGTCCGTCCGCTATTCAAAGCTGATGAATCATGTTTTGAACTAACTTTATTGCAATTTTTAAAAAAAGAAAATACAGATGAATCATGCAATGTTCCCAGAAGGGAAAATTATACTTTTCAAAAGCTATGTAGAGCACAATGACATTGGGTAAGTTTAATTACTCTGACACTTAAAAAAAAAAGAAATTTAAAATAGAAGTAGAGAAAAGGAATCAGGCACAGTACATGCTGAAAAGAAAACAAATAGTACCAAAATAAGAACATTTCCACAATGGAAATAAAAACTTAGCAATGACGTAAACAAACCTATTTCCCCAACCAGCCTTCTTGTTACAGGAAGTAGTTGACTTAAAACCATAGTTGGAACTAAAGTTTCTGTTACTATGCAAAGCAGTTAAGTGAGTTGTGTCCAATTTTATGACTTTTTTGCCACAGTTAAGCAAATCATTGCAGTTAAGTGAATTATGTGGTCATTAAGCAAATCCAGCTTTTCCCATTGACTTTGCTTTTTGGAAGCCAGCTGGGAAGAATGCAAATGGTAGATCACATGACCCTGAGACACTGCAACTGTCATAAATACATCCTGGTTGCTAAGTGCCTGAATTTTGACCATGGGACCAGTGGTGGGTTGCTACCGGTTCGCCCCAGATCGGGCGAACCGGTAATGGCGGCGGGAGGCTCCACCCACCCGCTCGGACGTCATCACGGTTCTGTGCATGTGCAGAAGCGCCGTGTGCAAGTGAAGCGAGCGCGTTCACAGTTCCGAACCGGTAGTGAAGGTAAGTGAAACCCACTACTGCATGGGACTACGACTGTGACAGTCGTAAGTGTGAGGACTTTTTACAGTGTTATTGTAACTTTGAAGGGTTGCTAAATGAATGGTAAGTTGTGGACTATCTGTGGATAGTATAATCCAGGGCTGTCAAACTCCCGGCCCATGGTCTGCATGCGTCACACACTGGCCATGCCCACTCCCGGTTTAGTGAAGGGGAAAAGAAAATCCCGATACGTCATGTGACGCCACCGTGACGACATGAGTTTGACACCCCTGGTATAATCAAATGACTTCAGCTATTATCTAATGTCACAATGGCAATATTTTACTTGCATTCCTGTTGCTAGAAGTCGTGAATAATATACAAAATCACAAAGTTTCCCCCCACGCTTGTCCTGAGGTGTTTTAACCTCATTGTGAACTAGGAAGAGGACTCGGTTAAGGAAACGAAAAAGAGGGATTGATGAAAGAATGGCCTGCAAGCAAAAAGGCATCTGTGGTTTTTCGGCAACCTTTGTGAGAATGGAACTCACAAGACTATTTTCACTAGATTTGATAGGAGCCGGATAGGAAAAGTGGGATTCATCTAAAAGCCACTCATAATTCCAACCAAAATGCAAAATGGAAGTCTGCAAAATTGTTGATGTGCATAAAAACTGATGCTTGGATAGTAAGTTCATGAAGTATTGTCTCATGCTGTTTCTGCAAACACCATTCAGAGAAATCATTCTGGCCACTTTCTCTTCAGATCTGATTTTTATGTTCGGTCTACTAAGATTCCAATGGGAAGGTTTAAGTGAAGAACATGGTGGTACCATCCAAGAGTCACACGTCTGAAAGATGCTTCCCAGACAAAATACACATTCTTGGGTCTCAGGAGAGATGTCCTGGTGGGAGAGCTTTAACGTGTGTGGTGCGCGCGTATGTGTAATTTAATACAAAAAGAAAATCAATTTTGCAGCTCCTTAAATATTATACCTTTTCGGACATTATATATTTTGTTGTCTTTGTGCTTGGGCATTTTGCAGTGGTTTGCCTGAATGGATAGGATTATTTATTTATTTATTTATTTTATAAAATTTATATGCCGCCCAACTCCCAAAGGACTCTGGGCGGCTTACATCATAAAAAAATAAAACATATAAAAACAATTTAAAAAAAGAGAGTGGGGGGGAAAAACACCAACTATATTTAAAATAAAACATTCTCACACATCCCGCTAAGCCAAAAACTTATAACATTGCAGTTTAATTTATGCCATCATCAATTTGTTACTTGTTTTGCTAGACTAATATTTTTCCAATCCAACAGAAATTGGAAAGAAATGAAGTAAAAAGACTTAGAGTCTTTTCTGCAGGAGTATCTGTGGAGTGTCCAAAAAAAAAAATAAAATCAAGATGGTGTTCACAATCATGCAAATGAATCTTTGCCCCTCACAGATGTCCCTGCTATCTGTCAATCCGTTTGATAGAAAAAACAGAAGAGGACAGATGTGTTCCACCCAGGAGGGAGGCGGCTTAGAAAGGAGTGGCCAGCAACATTCCAAGTTCCTGTCTAACAGTGCTCCCATTGGAATAGACCGGGGGAATGAGTAGTCCTCATTTAGTGACCACAATTTAGACTGGCATGTTGGTCATTAAGCAAAGTGGTCACTCAGTGAAACTGACTGTGCTTATGATCTCCCTTTCCTTTGCTTTACAGACTTGCAAAATTCATACATCTGATCATTGGTTGCAAAGGTATTTTTTCATCACTGTCATAACTGCAAATGGTCACTATCTGAGGCAGTCGCTAAACAATTTTTCTACTCAGCCCCCAGCTGTATCTGGCTCATTTTCATCTGATTTGCTCCTATTCTGTTGTTTACACAGAATGTCCTGCTGATGAGACAGACAGACAGACAGACAGACACAAAGACAGACTGAGCCCACACCTTTACGTAATTCATTTTCAACTATCCACTGATTTACAAAGAATGGGTTATTTAAGCAAGACCTCATTCTGCAAATACTGTACAATTCAGATTGTTTTGGAGGTTTCTATATGGGAAGATACTAACAGAGGCGTCCAGTTCTCATACTTCTAACTTCTGTTGATAAGACTTTGTCATATTGCCTGCCACACATTATTTACCGGTATAAAATAAGCAAAAAGTGGGAATCTGTCCTGAGTCACAAAGCGATTTACCAATCCCTGGCGTTGTCTTTATTGACCAGAATCACCATGGACAATGTTGAGATCTATTTAAAAAAACAAAAAAACAAAAAAACAAAAACCAGAAGTGCAGTCTAAGGAACATAACTGAGGAATTCTGGGAGTTAAAGTCCGCCCGTCTTAAAGTTGCCAAAGTTGAGCAAAGCGATGATACATTGCATAATTCGACCCAAATTAATAGTGCAGGTTTTTTTTTTCTTATTGTTGTACATTTCTGGCTTGCATTCCAGTTACGCCTGGGGATCATAGGAGTTGTAGTCCATCCCATCCGTAGGTCCCGGATCGGGGGAAGGCAGGCTTAAGCAACAAAACGTCATCTGGAACAGCGCTCGGCAAAAATAAGGAAGGAAGGAAGGAAGGAAGGAAAGAAGGAAGGAAGGAAGGAAGGAAGGAAGGAAGGAAGGAAGGAAGGAAGGAAGGAAGGAAGGAAGGTAAACAAACAAACAAACAAACAAACATAAATACCCGTGCGCACGCGCAGCAAGCCTCCGCTTCCTCCTCCTCCCTTGCAGGGCAGTCGCGAGTCAAATTGCGTGCGCATGCTCAGTGAGAGTCATTTAGCGGTGTCAGCCGCGGGAGAATTTGAATCTGGCAGCCGAAGCGCCAAATCGAATCGATCACTGTAAATACGGGAGAAGCGGAAAAGTGAGCCAGGCAGCCTCTGTCGGTGGAAAATATCGTCCGTTTGAACGGACGCCGGAGGTGGCTGGGGTAGGGAGCGTCTCCTCGTCGCGAATCCCGTATTCGAGAGCCTGTAAATAAAAGGCGTTCAAGTTACTAGGCCGCAAGAACCTGCAGCAACGCGTATTAGGAAAGTGGGTGAGTGTGCTTGTGTTTACTACTCCGGCAGTCCTGATGGTCTCGGATTATGGGTATTGACATAATCCATGAGGAGAAGGGGAGAGGGAGAAGAGTTTCGTGGTGCCTGGGATGTGAATTTAATGCCTCCCCAGTGTGATTCCAACACGAGTCCAATGTGTGCATGTGTGTTTCTGACCTAAGTAGGCAATCATGTACTTGGGTATGTGCAGACTTGGGTGTAGCCCTTCTCTGGTTCTATGGAGTACAGTACAATAAAAGGCTGGGCATCTCTGTATTCTAATGATTGTCCATGAAAAGGAATATTTGGCTTGGTTTTCTGGCAGTTGGGATGGAGATTGCTAACTTTTCAATAATACAAAAGTGGGATTAAAAATATAATAATACTTGATAGCAATAGCGCACTTAGACTTATATACCACTTTACAGTGCTGTACAGCCCTCTCTAAGCGGTTTACAGAGTTAGCATATTGCCCCCAACAATCTGGGTCCTCATTTTACCCACCTCGGAAGGATGGAAGGCTGAGTCAACCTTTGAGCCTGGTGGGATTTGAACTGCCGACCGAACTGCAGCTAGCAGTCAGCTGAAGTAGCCTGCAGTGCTGCACTCTAACCACTGCGCCACCTGGGCTCTATAGGCAGACAAAAATACCACATCAGTTTAAACATTCGGCTAAGTGCAAACAATCATAATATTAAGAAAATGTACAATGATCGGAAATGCCTGGATAATTTGTGGATATGAAACTATAGTGGATATATTTGCTACAAGAGAAAGCCTTGGGGTAATTCTCCCAGACATTGACAAGTTTTTTTTCAAACTTTAAACAGATTATGGATTTTTCTGGCTTTTAAAGTTTTATGGTTGGATTATGAATATATCTACCATGCTGTTTTTATTTTGCTTTGCTGGTATATAACTTTTACATTCATTTTCAGATTATGACGTAGAGAGTTGGTATAGAAATACCATCAGTGAGAAGTGAAGTTTAATTCCTTTTCATAGAAGGAATTTAGAGAATAAATATGTTTTTCTTATAAAAAATAAACAGGAGTGGAATGTATATTTTTTCTGAAAAGTAAAAACTATACAATGCATTATTATTCTTTTAGCTTGTGTTTTATATTTGATCAACTTTTACTTTTAAACAATTAATTGTTTTGTTCTAGACCGCTCTTTACCAAAATAAAGTTTGACCTACTAGCTACCTCAAAGGCAGCATAGAAAATTGGTTAGGAAGATTGCAAGCCATAATTAGATGCACTTTCTGAGGTGAACTGGTCCTAAGCTCATTTTTAATCTAGCATTTTTATTTTTAAAAAATTAATTTTTAATTTTTAATCTTAAAAACATATGCATATTTTTGGAAACTTGAGGGCCACCAATACAGTTATCCTTGGGTGTAGTAGTGAGCAAATTGAAAGTTTCTTGCCTCTTTCCTAAACAAATCTTTCGGTCTACATATGATTTCTCAAAAATCAGTGTTACGTCTTTCAACATTATTTCTACAATGTAAATGATATCAGTTCCCTGATCATCTTTTATTATTTCTTCTCCTTAGAGTTTGTCTATAGGCTGACTGGTGACACTGTCTCAAATTACACCAGGAAGAGGTTTCTGTCAGATAGTGATCAACTGGATCATCTATACCTCTCCATGGCAGATGATTCTGTCTATATAGAACCCCAGATCCCATTATCCTCAAAACTTGCAAAATTTTGAAGTGCAATTCCAAGAAGCTGCTTCATTCTTTGCTCAGCATATGGTAATTGCTAGACACACAGTTGTTGGTGTTTTTATTTTTGAAAACTAGTGGCTGTCTTGGGTGGAGCCAATACTATGAGTTTATTTTTATCTTTTGGTAGAGCCATTCTTAACCTTGGCTTCTTCCTGATATATGAATTCCATCTGCCAACATTGATGATGGTAATGATGATGTTGATGTTGATGACGATGATATCTGGTTGACTAATGAAAGGTCTGCAAAAAAACAACCAAGCTCGGAGACAACAAAGGACTCAATTCATCACATTTATATGGCTGCCCATTTCAAAATGCGGCTCTGGGATGCATACAATAAAACGTTAAATTAAAAAATCAGTATTATGATTAAAAGGGAAGGAGAGGGTAACAGTAACAGATTTCTTGGCAACTCACCAATTCCTGGGGATGCCCAGGCCTAATGACATAAACAGATTTTGAGGTACTTGCGGAAAATTCCCAGGGATTGTTAGGAATTCTGGAAATTAAAATCCATTTGTCTGAAGGCTGGCCAGCTGGTTGTGTACTAAATTTAATATTCCAAAATTATTTTAATTCATTTTGAGGTGTGTTTTCACAACCTTACAACTGAAATCTTGATCTGGTAATAAACTTTGTGTCCTATGAAATTAGAAATTTGGCTGAATTGCAATTCATTTAATTGTGTTATTGTTTGTCACACTATTCCCCCCCCCCCAGACGTTTGTGAACTACAAATAGTATACCATGACAAAACGTGAGGCTTTCCTAAAGGCTGTATGTAAGGATTCCATTGAAGAGTTTTTGCATTTCATCCAACTTCATGTAAGTAAATATGGCCAAACTTTTTGTGTCCAGAATTGGAGGGGAGGAGAAAGTCAACCTTCTTTACCCATATAAAAAAAACAGGTGGAGCTTTGACCACACCATTGTGACAATATCTTGACTATTTTGACCATATCCTACTGGCACCTCAGGTGACATTCTTTTAGCCTTTTCTGTCCCTATCCTTCATCATTTTCCTTCTCCCTTCAGAACTTCTCCTACATGTTACACTAGAGTAAGGACTGAAAAGTCTTTCCCAATGCTCAGTTTTGTCGAACTTCTATGGAGTTTTAAGATCAGAACAACACCAACTCCTTTTGTGTGAGTTTGTAATTCATTGCTCTTGAATCTTATTTCTATTTAAGCTAGGCTTTTTTTCAGCTTACCCTTAAATCTGAGGACCAAAGAAACCACCCTATAAAAACATACTTGAAAAATAAATGATTTGGCAAATAGATAATTTATTGGTAATAAAATAGCCATTGGGGGATCATTTCTTTTTTTCTCCCTATGTGTTTTATTGAGGTTCATTATAACAAAATACAATGAAAATAAATATTAAGAAAAAAAGGATAATTTCTTGATGTAAGTGTATATTTAGATTTAAGTTTCTAGTGGGCTTACATTCAATAGAAAAAAAATATCAATCGAACAAAATTGGTCAAAGTGATTTTAGAATTTTAGAAAAGAAAGCTGGTAATGAAGTACCATATTTTTCAGACTATAAGATGCACCGGTGTATAAGATGCACCAAGATTTCGAAGAGGTAAGTAAGAAAAAAAAGTTTTTGTCCTCCCCAGCCCCCAGGAGCACTCTGCAGGCCTCCCAAACCCTCTGCGCACCCCGTTTTTGCAAAAAACGGGCCCATTTTTTGCAAAAATGGGACGCGGGGGCGGGGCTTCGGGAGGCCAAAAATGGCTGTATTTGGTGTATAAGACACACCAACATTTCCACCCTCTTTTAGGGGGGAAAAAGGTGTGTCTTATACTCTGAAAAATACGGTAACTATCTAGAGTGCTTTTTGGCATAAGTGATGATTTCCTGAAATGAAATTCTTTTAGTTAATGTACTTTTGTTGTTCAAAAAGGAACATTTCTCTTCAGTCTTCTTTTTGTTAGCATTTTATTTTATCATTAATCATATTTATCCAGATAGTATTGATATACAAAGTGACAACTTCAGCAGATAGTTATATTTCTTTTGGTCTTTTGTAGTATTGCTTTGCTTAAGAGCCAGATTTTTTGTTGTCCAACTTTCCATCTTATGCAGGTGGTCCTCAGAATAATAGAATTGGAAGGGACCTTGCAGGCCTTTAATCCAACCCCCTGCTCAAGCAGGAGACTCTATACCATTTCACACAAATGGTTGTCCAATCTTTTCTTAAAAACCTTCAGGGTTGGAACACCCACAACTTCTAGAGGCAAGTCATTCCACTGATTAATTGTTGTAACTGTCAGGCAATTTCTCCTTAATTCTAGCTTGTTTCTCTCCTTGATCAGTTTCCATCCATTGCTTCTTGTCCTGCCCTCACGTGCTTTGGAGAATAAGTTGACCCCCTCTTCTTTGTGGCAGCCCCTGAGATATTGGAACACTGCTATCATGTTCACCCCGGTTCTTTCATTAAACTAGACATACCCAATTCCAGCAACCGTTCTTCATATGTTTTAGCCTCCAGTCCCCTAATCATCTTTGTTGCTCTTCTCTGCACTCTTTTTAG
Organism: Thermophis baileyi; assembly: GCA_003457575.1. Taxonomy (NCBI): domain Eukaryota; kingdom Metazoa; phylum Chordata; class Lepidosauria; order Squamata; family Dipsadidae; genus Thermophis; species Thermophis baileyi. The sequence continues at coordinate 3,821,332 of QLTV01002718.1, read as the reverse complement.
AGTCTCAACATCTTTTATATTGTGGTGACCAAAACTTACCAAAGCATTATAAAGTGGTATTAACGGTTCAAGTAATCTTGATTTTATCCCTATTGTTAATTCAGCCTAGGACTGCGTTGGCTTTTTTGGCAGCTGCGGTACAGTGCTGGCTCATATTTAAGTGATTGTCTCTCTTGCAGTTACTACTATTGAGCTAGGTACCACCTACTGTCAACTCTGAAGCGAACCTGGCTGAAGCCATCTTGCGCTGCTTTACAGTTGCCACGAAGCCTGAGAGGGAAGGGAGGGGGGAAGTAGATAGCCCAGCTTATAGTCAAAAAGTTTTCCTGGGGGAACCAAGGTCATCTTAACAGGTGGCTGGTGAAGGAGGAGAGGAGCCTGCCAGCTACATTCGTTGGACAATGTGACTGATGACATTGTGGAGGGGGGAAAGTTTCATTCTTCTAATTAGGTGAAAACCGCGGGAACTTTCAGAGTTGGTTTTCACCAGCTGTGCCGATATGTATCCAATAAACATGTCCTTTGAGGAATCTACCTGCCTTGGAGTTCTGATTTCAGTGGGTGCATTACTCGGAACGCTGACATTAAACCAATTCTGAAAGTTTGAATCCGTAGCTGATACCTATTCTATACCTGTGCATTTGGTTTTTCTTGCCTAAATGTAGGACTTCACTTTTGTCACCACTGAATTTCATTTTGTTAGGTCGGCCCAGTGTTCAAGTCTGTCCAGATCTTTCTGTATCTTAAGCCTATCTTCTGGAGTGTTGGCTATTCCCGCCAGCTTGGTGTCTGCAAATTTGATGAGTTCCCCTTCTATCTGTTGTGACCCAGCGCGGCAAACCCCCAGAAAGCGACACACACACACACACTGTTATTCAAACAAAAAGGCTTTAATACTAATAATTGCTTAGTATTAAAGTGAATACTAATTCTTTGCCAAAGTGTTTGTTTTCAAGCACAGAACACTTTGGCCGGGATTCCAAATATGAAAGACACAAGCAGGTCATTAAGTCCATCAAATATAATTACTTGCTGAAGTTGGCCAAGAGCCCGGACTGGAGTCAATCCAACTGATAGGGACGAGGTTCAGAAGGCAGCCAAGATGAATACAAACAAAATTGTCTTCAGCAAAAGTGTGTGGTGTGATCCACCCTTATATAGTCTTAGGGCGTGGCCCCTCTGCCGGCAAGCTTACTTTCGAGTAGACCTCCTTCTACACAGCCACTCTTGCCGGCTAGCTTCCCTGCGTGCTCTGGCATCAATCAGAGGCCCCTCCTCTTCACTGGAGTCACTGAACTCCTGCTGAGGAGGTGCAGAAGGCCCTGATTACGCATCGTCCTCTGGCCCTGCTTCCTCTTCGGTCTCAGACTCCGGTGCTGGCGCTACAGACCGCTCTTGCCACCCTATGGACTGTTCCTGTTCGTCCGGATCCATGAGCAGCTGCACGGGACAGGGGCAAGCCACAACACTATCCTCTGGTCTAAATCATTGATGAAAATATTGAAGAGTACTAGGCCTAAGACAGAGGCTTGGGATACCCCATTGCATACTTCTCTCCATGTAGATGCAGTTCCATTAAGGAGTGCACGTTGAGTGTGGTTGGTCAGAGAGTTACGAATCCATCTGTTGGTGATGCTGTCTAGCAATCGCTCAAACTTACAACAGCAGTGAAAAAAGAGACTTATAACTGGTCCTTGCATTTATAACCACTGCAGCATCCCCTTTGTTATTTGATCAAAATTTGGATGGTTGGGAACGGACAGGTATTTATTACTGTTTCCTGGGGTCATGTGATCGGTGTTTGTAACCTTCCCAGCCAGCTTCCAACAAGCAAAGTGGGGGGAGCTGGATTCACTTAACAACTGCAGTGATTTGCTTAACAACCATGCCAAGATTACAAAATTAGGTGCAATTCACTTAGCAACCACCTTGCCTAACAATGGAAATTCTGGTCCCGATTGTGTCAAAGACTATCTGTAAGAGAGATCATCCAAGTGGACATGTGTAATTGTAGGGATATAATTTTAAATCTTCAAAATTAAGGGTTTTTTTATAAAAAAAAAGAGTTGAATTTCTATTTTTTAAAAATATTTAAAAAATTTGGTGGCTTTTTAAAGCCCAAACTTGATTTTACAATATAGTGATGTGTTGTATGAAATAATCTATTGAGTGATGTGCTATTTCTTGGCCTTTATTTTTAGAACGATGTGTCAGATTCCTTTGATCTACGTGAACTGGTTCAAGAGCTATCAAGAAAGCAAAAGGAAACATTGTGGAATAGATTAAAGGACTTGTTAGCAAAAGTTTTGCTAGATAATCCCATAGAAGAATGGCAAAGAGTGAAGGATGACAGCATGGAAACTGAAAAGAATGCAACATGGGTAATTTGTCCTGAATATACTAGTTACTACGGTATACATTTGGGTGCACGTACCCTTTTAAAAGTAGCATACTTAGAGAGGATTAGTTTGGTGTAGTGGTGAAGGTACTAGCCTAGAAACCAGCAGACTCTGAATTCTAGTCCTGCCTTAGGCGTGAAACTTAGTTGGGTGACTTTAGATCAGTGTCTCTCTCGGCCCAACCCTCCTCACAGGGTTATTGTTGTGGGGAAAAATAGGAGAAGGAAGGAGGATTATGTATTTTCACATTATAAAGCAATTAAGGTGGGATAAAAAAAGCTAAAAATTAAAAAAAAATTACTGGACTATGTTCTGGGTTTTAGATATTGCCCAAGCTTTTTTTTTTTCTTCTTATAATACCCTATTTCCCCCAAAATAAGACATCCCCTGATAATAAGCCCAATCGGGCTTTTGAGTGCATGGCAATAAGGCCAAGCGCTTATTTCCGGGTTAAAAAAAAATATAAGACAGGGTCTTATTTTCGTGGAAACGGTATGACTGTACTGACTTACTTCGGATTGGAACAGTGATTTTAGCTAATTATTGCCCATTTAAATTAGGCATTCCCTTGATTTTGTTCCTAGAGGTATTTAATTTATATTTATATTCATTTATTTAAATTTATTATAGCTACCCAACTCCAGTGGGCTTTGAAGCAATATTCAACCTCTCACACACACCCTCCATAAAAACAGAGGAAGTATAAAACCACAAAGATAATCTGGACCTGGGTATATTTTATTGAATATTTATTGACTATAGAGGACACACCTATAACACAAATGAATTTATATCCAAATATAAATTTAAATATAAAGCCAAGAATTCTTTCAAAATCTTATTTACTAGATATTTTGCAAAAATGTGTTTCTTAGATCTTCTGAGCTGCTTCTCTTTTTCAAAATATGCTTTTGTATCTTTTTAAAGTCTATAGCTCTCTTTTTAATTGTCTCTGAATTTTCAGAAGCAAACTACAGCTGTGATTCAAGGTGTAGCAACTATAGCTACTGCATCCATTCCTACATTAGATGAAAATATTGACATCAAAGCTCTTTTAGAATGTGCTGTGATATTAAATGGTATGTATTGTGGGTATGATGAATATAACTATGCCTCTGGCAGTAGTCCTGGACTGATGCTTGTGGTTTTTCCCCATATTTTCTTAAACTACTTTTAATTTATTGAGGTTGTGCTTCAGTGGTGCAATTTAGAATGATTGTATATTCTTCATAAATGCTTAGCTCTTGTTGTTTCGAAGATTCTCATAATAGCAAGTAGTAATCTAAAATGTTGACGTAAATACTGAATCTGCTGATGTGTTTATCACTTGAATCTTTGAGTAGGGGCCTGATTTCCAAGCTTAATGTTCCTTTGATTGAATGAGTTTCAGATTGGAAAACATTATGGTTAATTTTTCAGAATCAAGGAGATTTGGTTGGACACCAATCTATCCAGAACTGCATTAATCTTGCATGATGAACCATGCTATTCCTTAAGAAATATGTAAATATAGGCATATTAATTCTAACACTAAAATAACTTTCTAAAAGCGGTTTTTTTACAACAGGCATAGTGATGTCTCAGATGTTAATGATTATCTAAACGTATCTCAATTCTGCTACATCATATGCAAAATGCAGTCCTGATTGATCAATAAGCTCAATTAATTCTACAATTTGTTTTTACTTTCACACATACAGATAAACACATACAAACATACCGTATTTTTCGGAGTATAAGACGCACCCCCCCCCTAAAAGTGGGTGGAAATCTGTGTGTCTTATACAGTGAATGTTGCTGAAGCCCCGCCAGCCCCCACCCTTCAGCCGTTTTCGGTCTCCATGTGTCGCATTTTCGGCCTCCGCACGCCCTGTTTTAGACCCGTTCCAGGTTGTGGGGATCGCCACAGCACATCGCCGCTGATCGCCACCTCCACGCGTTGTGTTTTTGGCTACCGCACGCCCCGTTTTCAGCCTCTGAACACCCCGTTTTTGGCCTCCGCGCATTGTGTTTTCGGCCGGTTCCAGGTGGTGGGGATCCCTGCCTCCGCCGATCCCTGCCACCTGGAACCGGCTGAAAACGTGACGGCGGGGGCCAAAAATGGGGCGTGCAGAGGCCAAAATCGCGACGAGTGGAGGCGGTGATCGGCGGCGATGTGCTGTAGTGATCCCGGCAGCCTGGAACGGGTCTAAAACGGAGTGTGCGGAGGCCAAAAACACGATGCGCAGAGGCCGAAAATGCAACGCGCAGAGGCCGAAAACGCAACGCGTGGTGGTAGCGATCAGCGGCGATGTGCTGTGGCGATCCCCACAGCCTGGAACGGGTCTAAAACGGAGCGTGCGGAGGCCAAAAACGCGACACATGGAGGCCAAAAATGCGACATGCAGAGGCAGCGATAGGCTGTGGCGATCCCCGCAGCCTGGAACAGGTTATTGGCGGTATTCCGGGCGGCCGATCCAACCGCCAATCAGCTGCTCTTGCTGAATCAGGTTCGATAACGTGCTGAAGCTGACCAGGCTGTTTGCTGTAAGGATGCTAGCCAGATGAATACCGATGGATGCTGGTAAGCAGAGGCAGAATTTTTTTTTCTTGTTTTCCTCCCCAAAAACTAATGTGCATCTTATACTCCGGAGCATCTTATACTCCGAAAAATACGGTACCTTATGTGCGGCCAGAATCTGAAAATAACATTTAACACAGCACAATACTTGAGCAAAATCCTTCATGAGGGGGAGTGGGTACATGTTCTCCACGCACACCCCATTGATTCCCCTAAAGTCTATGCATAATCTCATCGTCCTATCCTTCTTTTCCTTGAACAGGACTGGGGCCGTTACTCGGGAACCGCCAATCAGCTGCTCTTGCTGAATCAGGTTCGATAACGTGCTGAAGCTGACCAGGCTGTTTGCTGTAAGGATGCTAGCCAGATGAATACCGATGGATGCTGGTAAGCAGAGGCAGAATTTTTTTTTCTTGTTTTCCTCCCCAAAAACTAATGTGTGTCTTATACTCCGGAGCGTCTTATACTCCGAAAAATACGGTACATTCTGTTTCTTTCATTGACATATGATCACAGTTGAACCTGGAATTATGACCATAAGTTGTTGTCTTGATAAGTCATTGCATCCACGTGACTGGAAATAATCTTTTTTTGTGGCAGTCATTAAACAAACACTGCAGTTGTTAAGTAAACCCATTCATTTGAATGGATGGATTTTTTTTTTCCAAAACATGCAACAAAACTGGCAAGAATCATTGTAAATTGCAGTCATATGAGGGTGAAAAGTAATGACTGGTCCTAAAGCTGACACCCCCCCCCCCCAGACATGTAGTCATGCGGATGGGGGTGGCATGATCATTTACAGTGGCCAGGGTTGCTTCACTGTAAAACACCCGTTCCATTGCTGTCACAACTTTAAACAGTTGCAAAATAAGGACTACCTGTATCAAGATTTATCATGAACTGGCCTTTGACTGTCATAAAGATACTTGATTCCTAAGAGCCACAGGAAAACTTTAGAGGCGTAAGAAGATTACATTCTTTTTGTTACCCCCAAATCTATTGCATTTTCATTAAATAACTGTGTTACAGGCATTCTTTCTGTACTACCGGATTCTGAAAAATCTCTGTCGGGAGCCATTCAGTGCCTTTCAGAATGCTGGTGGAAGAAGGGATTAGAAGGAAAAGAACAATTTGGGAAAACTGCTTTTTTGATGCTTCTGAAGAAGAGTCTGGGGAAGAAAACTGTTGTGGTAAGCAATATGTGTTCAGTGTCTAAATTTATATGTATATGTTTGAGATAGACCTCTAAGTGCCACTTTTGTATTTTAATGTACACCACAAATCATTTACAGGGGATTAATTTTCTTTCCTCTGGATAAACCTGAGGGAAGTCAGATGCTTTTAGAAACATTGGCAGGAATGGATGCGTAAGTAATAAATGATATCTCTCTTGGGTTGAATTATATGCCAGGGTAGTGTAACAAAGCATCTAGGCTCCAAAATCTGCGATCCCAGCAAGAAGCTGTTCAGTGTCAACTTATGGGAACCATCCATGGGGTCAGCCCCCCAACCAGATGATGCTCCAAGCTTATGCGTGAATATCGTGCGTATCACTGGTGATCACAACACTTGGCATTCCTCCTCCTTGTACTTTCTGCAGATTTATGTCTTTTGCCTCATCAGTGACATGAAATAATCTTACTTATCTCCCTTTAGGGGGCAGATATAACCAGCCTATGTCACCTTCACCCGGTTCTGCTGTGTTTTGATTATGACTCAGAAGAGAGTAATGAAATTAAAGATTTGTTACTTCGGTGCTTTATGAGCCAAGCCTACTTTAAAAAAGAAGAGGTACGAATCTGTATATATTTTTTTTAATGCGCGTGGACTTCTTATATGTGCACCATAATGGTGAACTCGTTGGGTAAAATTGGCTGATATTTTATGCTGTGTTGTGTTATTTATATTTTTAATTATTGGCTGCATTTTTATTGTTTTTATTTTGCTATAATTGTTGGCTGCTAAGAGTCATGTAATCAAAATAGGTGGCCTTATAAATTTATTAAATAAATTAAGTACCTGCAGTGCAGATATATCTGGAAAAGAAACTTTAAAGAAGGAGTGAGATTTATTGTAATTTAAATATGTTATCAAAAACCTGAATAATGCAAGATAGGGTTCCCTGCCTTCTTGAAAAAAAGAGAAAGGTAACTTTTTGGGTGCTTACATTTTGTTTGCTTAATGTTCTTTAGAAACCTCTTTAATTATGCATGTCGTTGTGAGCATATTTAAAAGCTTTCTGGAGCATGTTGTACAATGTAATCCTACAGGTAGTCCTTGGCTTATGACCATAATTGGGCCCAGAATTATGGTTATAAGTTGTGCTGATTGTTAAACGGGTCATCACATGGCTATGCTCGATTTTACAACCTATTTTTGGCAGTTGTTAAGTAAATGTGGCAGTTTTTAAGTGAATGCTAAGGTCGTTAAGTGAACCTATTGTCTACAATGGATATTTTTTGCTTGAAACTGGAAGTGAACACTGGTTTCCGGCCAAAAAAATGTTATAAGATCATGGTCATGTGACTGCAGGATGCTGTAAACGTCCATAATTGCGGTCTGGTTCCAAAGCACCCAAAAAGCAATGATATGACCACAGACAAACCAGCGTCTGAATTTCCTGCTTTGGATGAGAAAAACACATCTTTCTCCTATCCTGGCCATTTTTTACAGAGGCACGATTTGGTTTGGTGGCTGCAATGCCTCAGATAGAAAGTCCATACAGAGAGTGGTAAGGACAGCCGAGAAGATTATAGGAAGCTCGCTTCCCATTATTCAGGATACTGCTTACAAGTGTTATGTGCTTAGAGCTCAAAGCATTGTTAGAGACCCCACACACCCACTTTACAGTCTGTTTCTGTTGCTCCCCTCTGGGAGGAGGTTTCAAAGTATTTCTAGCAGGACTACCAGATTCGGTAACAGCTTTGTTCCCTATGCCATCCGTCTGGCAAACTCGCAAGATTCGTTTTTCTCACCATGTACGGTACATGTATACATTCAAACTAGACTGTGTTGTTTCTCCATGTCATATAATATATATGGGTATATCCATAAATCTTGTATTTATTTATTTTGTCATGTTTATGGAGTGTATATTGGAGGTGGTGACCCTTTGAGAGCTGTATTCAACGAAATTTCATTTTAATGTATGCCGATTAGTGTACATTCAAAGTGACAATAAAGTTAATCTAACTCATTTCCCCAGCCATTGGAACTTCAAACCCGGCTCATAAATAGCCTGGGAGAAATCCATCATAAATTCAAATAGTTGTCAAACAACTGGTTGTAAATTAAGGATACTTGTATTAATAATAATCACTGAAGAATGAAGTCCAATGACAATAGGCCATATGCCCCCTTCCTTAATATATAGGATTCTAGCCTTAGGTAAACAGAAGCAGTATGAATACTACAGTGTAGGAGGTAGTCCTTGACCTATGACCACAATTGAGCCCAAAATTTCTGTTGCTAAGCAAGGCAATTGGCAATTGGCCTCATTTTATAATTTTTTTGTGACAGTTGTTAAACGAATTACTGCAGTTGTTAAGTGAATCATATGGACGTTAATTGAATTTGGCTTCCCCATTGACTTTGCTTGTTGGAAGTCAGCTGGAAAGGTTAAAAATAGTGATCACATGGCCCCAGGACAGTGCAATGGTCATAAATGCATGCCAGTTGCCAAACACCCAAATTTTGATCACACGACCATGGGGATGCTGCAGTGGTCATAAGTGTGAAAAATGGTGATAAGTCACTTTTTTCAGTTGTAACTTTGGCCACTTAAACAAATGGTTGTAAGTCGAGGACCACCTGTGCTGAGTTTAAAAGAGTTCGTATCTACTTAAGTGATATTGTCTGGCTATTTTTCCAGGGGAGAAGATTCTTGAGCTTTCTTTTTACATGGAATGTAAATTTCATTAAGTTGATACATGGGACTATTAAAAATCAACTCCTGTGTTTTCCTAGGTAAGTTTCTCTTCTACCAAGAAGGTGAGTTGGGGATTTCCCAAATTCTGGTGTGTCAGCTATGGGCAAGTCCTGCAATCTGTATAATTTGCCACATTGCCCGTCTTTGCTTACCAATTTAAAACACTAATAACTTTGCAATAGTGGCAAATATCTGTAGCTCAAGTGTAGGATGAGGGTGAAGGTTCTTTCTCCGAGCTTGTGGATTGGTTTCCGAATGTTTCGTTACCAGGCTAGGTGTTGTGGCCCGCCAGCGGCCAGCGGAGCTGGTAGCAGAGTCGAACAGTGAGGAGGTTGGGGAGGAACATGGGCCAGTCCTGGAGTCTGGGGAAGGCTCAGACGAGGGCTCTGAGTCGGAGGCAGAGAGGGGGCCAAGGCCGTCTGGCAGTTATCAGCTGCCTCCGGAACTAGACAGCAGTGAGGCAGATGAACAGCTGGAGCCTGTTCCCAGTGTGCGCATGCGCAGAGCTGCCAGAAGAAAAGAACAGCTAAGAATAAGGGTCGACTTGGGAGTAAAGCCACAGGTGGACGATGAATGGCCCCTTGTGGAGAAAAAGGGGAGGCGAGTTTGCAGGAGACAATTAGTTCATTTGGCCGAAGATCTGTTCCTGCATTCTTGCCAAGTTTTGTCTGTTATAGTGTGGAGTCTGAAAGATATCGGCTTGGCAGCTCTCCAAGCCTGATAAAGGTCTGTAATTGGGAAATATCTTGAAAAACTGTTGGCCGGGACTTTGCTGGAGAGGAATTCACTGTAAACTAAATAAAAGTGTACACTGTGCACAATTATTAGGCAAGCTGTATTTTGGAGGATTAATTTTATTATTGAACAACTACTGTGCTCTCGGTCAATCCAAAATGTTAATAAACCTCAAACCTGTAAAAGTGAGGTTATGGCTTTCTTAGGAGAATATCTATGTGTGCACAATTATTGTGCAACTTTAAGTGTGCAGAATTATTATGCAACTAAATGAAAAATGACAAATTTCCCATCTCATTTATTTTCATCTGTTAAAGTGAGAATAATAAACAAACAACTCAAAATTTACAAATAAACATTTCTGACAGTTCAAAATAACAATCAGTGACCAATATAACCACCCTTCTTTTCAATAACAGTCATTTCCATTAATTAAGTCTGTCAGTTTCTTGATCTGTTGACTATCAACTTTTTGTGCAGCAGCAACCACAGCCTCCCAGACACTGTTCAGAGAGGTGTATTGTTTTCCTTCACCCTAAATCTCCTGTTTAATAAGAGCCCACAAGTTTTCAATAGGGTGAGGGTCAGGTGAGGAAGGGGGGCATGTCATTATTCTTTCATCTTTAAGGTCTTTACTGGCTAGCCATGCAGTGGAGTATTTCAATGCATGAGATGGAGCATTGTCCCGCATAAAAATCATGGTCTTCTTGAAAGATGCAGACTTTTTCCTATACCATTGCTTGAAGAACATGTCTTCTAAAAACTGGCAGTAGGTTTGGGAGTTGATTTGGGATCAACTCCCAAATGGGATCTTCAACCCGAAAAGGTCCAACTAGTTCACCTTCAATAATACCAGCCCATACCAGTACATCACCTCCACCTTGCTGGCATCTAAGTCGAAGTGGAGCTCTGTGCCTATTACTGATCCAGCCACAGGTCCATCCATCTGGTCCATCAAGAGTCACTCTCATCTCATGAGTCCATAAAACCTTTGAAAAATCTGTCTTCAGATATTTCTTGGCCCAGTCTTGCTGTTTCAACTTATATGTCTTGTTCAGTGGTGATCAGATTTCAGCCTTCCTTACCTTGACCATGTCTCTGAGCATCAACTTATGTGTCTTGTTCAGTGGTTTCAGCCTTCTTTACCTTGGCCATGTCTCTGCGCACTGAACACCTTGTACTTCTGGGCACTCCAGATAGGTTGCAGTTCTGAAATATGACAGCACTGGAGGATAATGAGTTCCTGGTAGCTTCACGTTTGATTCTTCTCAAAGCTTTGGCAGTTAAAGTGTGTCTTTTTTTCTCAACACGTTTCTTGCGACCCTGTTGACTATTTGCAACAAAACGTTTTATGGTTCTGTGATCACACCCCAATATCTTAGAAATTTCAAGAGTGCTGCATCCCCCTGAAAGACTTATTACAATGTTTGACTTTTCAGAGTCAGTTAAATCTCTTTTTTAGCCCATTTTGCCTGAGGAAAAGAAGCTGCCTAATAATTATGCACACCTTGATATAGGGTGTTGATCTCCTTAGGCCACACCCTCCCTCATTATACAAATACACATCACCTGATATGCTTATATCCAATAAGCATTCAAGTTTATACAGCTTGGAGGTGGAAAATATGCATGACAATGATGATATAGTCAAAATACTCACTTGCCTAATAATTGTGCACACGGTGTATCGGGACTCGGACTCGGCTTCGTGCTGCTGGGGAAGCCTAGGTCAGAACACTAGGTAACATCTTCAGCGGAGTTTAGGGGATGTCAGTGTCAGTGTTCTTCTGGGTGTGTCAAGTGAGGGTCTTCGATTGGAGCAACACAAAAATAATCGGCCATGCTACCACCCACCACACTTGTGAGGTCATTGAAGCCTGGCACTCCACAAGCAATTCCATCAACAGACACATTGACCTACAACCAGCCTACGAACCCCTCAGAATTCAAATCAACCGCACAGCCAACCAGAGACAGCAGCGACCCTCAACCAACCCACACAAATTCCCCCCCCCACCTACAGTTCACCTCCCAATGACCTGACCTGATGTCCTTATCACAAGACCCATCACAAGACTCACTGAAGACTCACAGCTGACCCATCACAAGACCCTCACTTGACACACCCACACCTGAAGCCCTTAAAAACAGAAGAACACTGACATCCCCTAAACTGTGCTGAAGATGTTACCTAGCTGTGTAACGAGATGTTGGGAAACCAACCCACAAGCTCGGAGAATGAACCTCCACCCTCACACTAATAACTTGCAGAAAAATGCTTAGTGTTCCATCTGCACAGAGATTCGCTTTGGGTACTTAAAATGGCGAATGTATGAAGATGACAAATGCTTCTTTACACGTAGCTGTTTCTCTAGGAGCCTTGCAAAATATTTCTAGGGTTTATCTCAACCGTGATTAGTAGGAAGAAGAGCTAAAATTTTAGAAGCATGTGTTCCCAAACACTAGAAAATAAATGTATTATTAGAAGATGCAGAGTTGAACAGACTTGAACAGAGCACTTATAGCATTTTTAGTTTTAGAGGCCATAGGGAATATAACAAAAAAAACAAAAACCTGAGGCTTAAGCCAAACTCTTTTCTATTCTACCAGATCTCAAAAGTGCTGAACTAGAATTTTAACTTAGGGAGAGAAATTGGAAAAGGCTTGGATGCCTTCTAAATCTAAATAAATGTCTTCACTGTACTGTGTCTTTTATTTTACCACCCAGGTCCCTGATGAACCATGTCGCTGAGGTTTACTTCAGAGCCTGGAAGAAGAGTTCAGGGGAAATACTAGAGGTATAATGTTTCAGAATAATTATAATCATTACAAAGTGGATTTAAGGAGAATAAAGAAACGATTAACATGTTTTTACCTCCATGGTCATGTGATCAAGATTGAGCAAGTGTTTGTGATCGCTGCAGTGCCCAGGGTCGTGTGATCACCATTTGCAATCTTCTCGGGGGCTTCCGACAAGCAATGTCAATACATGGATTCGCTTTACGGCCATGTTATTCACATAACAACTGCAGTGATTCTCTTAACAACCATAGCAAAAAAGTTGTAAAATTGAGCATGATTCACTTAATAACCACCACTGTTGCTTAGCAACAGAAACCCTCCCAATTGTGGTTGTTGGTTGAGAACTACCTACCTTGTATGCCTTTATAGCAGGGATGTCAAACTCAAGGCCTGGGGGCCGGATCCAACCCGTGGAGTGCTTAGATCTGGCCTGCGGGGCCGCCCTGGAAATAGCGAATGACTGGCCCGTGGTGCCTCTGCCAGCAAAAACGGAGCTCGTGAGGGCCACATGTGGCCCCTGAGCTCCGTTTTTGCTGGCAGCGGGTTGCAGGAGGCCGTCCCAGCCGAAAACGGAGATTGGAAACCCGTTTTTGCTGGCAAAGCTCTCAGGCCACCACAGGCGCCCCCCCCCAACACAAGTGATGTCATGCTGGCCACACCCACCCGGGCCACGCCCCCCTCAAGCCCCCCTCAGTCAAACACAACCCTGATGCGGCCCTCAATGAAATCGAGTTTGACACTCCTGCTTTATAGGTATGTCACAGTGGCAAAATGTTCTAATATGTTCTTTTTGGGGCTTATTCAATAAACCATGGTTAAAACAAATTTGGCTTAGCATTACGTGAAGTGAAACTTTGCTGGAAATCTAGGCCCCCAAATCAATCTTAAATGCCATCCTGGATATAAAAAAAAAAAGCTGGATATGAATATTGCAGAACTTTATTTTCTCTACAAAAGAGCTTTTAGGAAAATTGGCAGCTGTTACTTTTAAAAGGGGGACTGATGAGAACAAATGATGGCTTGTCCCCAGTGTGGGTCGCAGGGAATCTGGAAGGATGGTGATTAAAATGATGGCGCTGACCATGCAATCAAAGTCTCTTTTGTACAGTGATTGTAAGTACCTCCAAGGAGGCCTCTTGTAATTTCAAACGGTTGCCAGTCTTAACCCGAGGATTATCTACATGCCAGATAATAGCAAATAAATTTTTCTAGGTTCTTTACTATTTGATAGGGATGAATGCCCAGCCTCTAACAGGGGAAAAGCAATTTAAAAAAAACTTTCAAGGTAGTTCCTTAAAACATTGATAAAAAAGATGAACTCCTGAATTGTAAATAGCTCTATCCTTGGGTAACTATTTTGGAATGGTACCGTTGACACATCTTCAGAGCCCCAAATGTTTCTTGAGCCTAGTATGATGATCTAACTGTGGTTTAGATTTAAGCATTATGTCAGGGTTCCAAGTAACACCCCCAACGAAAGAAGACTCCGAGGCTTGAAGTTCCTCAAAGTTCCATTTTATTAGAGATGTCATATTGGCACATCTGGGAAAATGTGAATCTGAAAGCTTCCGGGTTTTCCCCACTCAAAAGAAAGTCCAAGTCCCTGCCCCAGCACCCACATGTCCATCACATGGTCCAATCAATCCACCGTCCCAACTGGAGATGCCTTCCAGTCACACCCCTCCAGGTGCAGGGCAGAGTGGCCTTGAAAGGAATGTTATTATGACTATATATCTCCCCAGCTCCATACAATCCCCACTCCCAGTTTCCCACAGCACTAAATGTGGCAGGCCTGAAGATCCAAGGCCCAAGATGGCTTCCAGGCCTGACACATTAATCCAGCGGTTCTCAACCTGTGGGTCGCAACCCCTTTGGGGGTCGAACGACCTTTTCACAGGGGTCGCTGCGTGCGCTAGCCCGCCATCTTGGAAATGCTCCCAGTTCGGCCATGCCTGCGGGTCGATGGACAGCCGGTAGCCACGGAAGTGGGAGACTTCGCCCACCTGCCTGGATGCCACCATTTGGGTTCTTTTACCCTCTGCGCATGCACAGAATGCTTTGCGCATGCGCAGAGGGTAAAAGAACTCAAATGGCGGCGTCCGGGCGGGTGGGCGAAGTCTCCCGCTTCCATGGCTCTCTGGCGACCCGCAGGCATGGCCAAACTGGGAGCATTTCACCCCTGGTGCCACGCCCCCTTTGTCACCTCATTGTGCGCAGGGAGGGGGCGGGTAGGGGGTCGCGGCGGCGGGCCGAGGGTCACGGGGGGTCACAGCATTAGAAAGGTTGAGAACCACTGCATTAATCTAATGCTTAGATTTAAGCATTAAACCTAAGTAAGTTGAAGTTGAGGTGAGTGACTTCTGGGGTAGCATGGTAGATGAATAAATACTTCCTGTCGATAGACGATTACAGGTAGTGCTTGAATTATGGCAGTAATGGAGGGTGACCATTACGATTGTAAGTCGTGGCGATCATAAAGCTGGTCAACATACGACTGATCCAATTTTACAACATTTTTTGTGGTGGTTGTTAAGTGAATTCTGTGGTCGTAAAGTGAACCCATTGTTCCCTATGGGCCCAGTTTTGCTGAAAACCAGAATAATGCCCGTTTTTCAGCAAAAAAACATAAAACGTGGTCACATGAATGTGGGGCGCTGCAAATGGCCATTAAATGCAGGCTGGTTGCTGAACACCTGCATGTGGTCCTGTGACTGCAGCCCTCAGAAATTCAGAACCGGGTCATAAACATTCCCAGGGAGTCAGTTGGAACTTTGAACAGTCTCTAAGTAACCGGTCGTAAGTGGAAGTCTACCTGTATATCTTTCACATAGCTCAGTGAAAAATAATAAATAGTCCCAAACTAAACTACTAAAACGAGCTAGATAAAAATTAATTTTTTTTTTACAGAGCAGTATTACCTGAAGTGCTCTAAAACAATTCGGTAAAAAGGAGATACTCAATAAAGGAGGCTTCAACATCTTGGCATAAAGACAAAATAAATGTCCTAAAATAGAAGAGAAATGAAATTGTCCCTAGTAAATATATTTCAGAAGAGACAGGCTCAAGACATACAGGGAGTCCTTGACCTGCGACTGTTCGCTTAGTGACTGCTTGAGGTTACAACCTATCTGAAATCAATCCAAATTTCTGATGGTTCCCCCCCCCCTCCCCGAGCATTTAAGGCCATTTGCAATGCCCCACAGTCATCTGACCACATTTTACAACACTTGTTGCCTGAAACTGATACTTCTGGTTTTTAGCAAAGCCACGCCATAGCAAACAACTGTTTTGCTTAATGACTATGATGTTCACACTTATAACCACGGCATTTGCTTAATAACTGCTGCAAAAAACATAATAAAATGTGGTCGTTCGCATTACTGATCTGTTTTACGACTATTATGACTTAGGACCGTAATGGGGAGGCTCCATTATGGTTGTAAGTCG
Organism: Thermophis baileyi; assembly: GCA_003457575.1. NCBI lineage: Eukaryota > Metazoa > Chordata > Lepidosauria > Squamata > Dipsadidae > Thermophis > Thermophis baileyi. The sequence continues at coordinate 3,805,458 of QLTV01002718.1, read as the reverse complement.
AAGACTACCTATAGTTAAATTGATCCAAAAAAAGGGGCTTCCCTGAAGATTTCTTGACCCAGTGTTAAGGGGCTTTGTAAGGGGCATTGTGGACGCAAGTTGGAAGTCAGTATAATATGATTGTTTCTTTAAAGTGCTTTTTTCAACTTTTGAATATTAAGCAGGATGTGTATTCTTATTTCAGGTAATTGAATATAGTTGCATTCAGGATTTCATGCATCATGCTGTTCATCTTCCCCGGAAGTCCCCCCTACACGCTAAAGTGCGAGAGGTGAGGCGTTTGTTATTTCAAGCCACTCTTTCAGACTACCTTTTGGGATTCCTTCCCAACATCAGTTTTGAAAGGATCTTTGATTTAGAACAGTCTGTCATGTAGCAGATGGAAAGGCTGCTTGGCTACCAAGACTTAGTTGTGTGAGATTCTCTTGCTGGTTGACACACCTGTATTTCATTTATGTATATTACTTGAGAGGGAAAGCAAATATATACCATATACATGTTAGAGATCTATTTTGCTGCAGAACATTGCACATTTCATATATAGGTATCATGTGGGTCAGATTTTGCAAGGAGCTGAATAAAATCGGCTGGAGCTAATCTCTTAAATCATTTTAATTTATTTTTGTTTATTAGATGCTGAGCTATTTCCACAAACAAAATAAATGTCGCCAAGGAGTCGAAGAAGTTCTTTATAGACTTTATCAACCTATTCTTTGGAGAGCTTTGAAGGTAATTTATTTCTCTCAAACTGTCCTGCTTTGGTCCGGATAATTTTCAAAAGCCAGACTAAATTTAATTCAAAATTCTGCTGTTGTACATGTATTTTATCAGGCCAGGAATTCTGAGATTCGTTCAAATGCAGCACTACTTTTTGGTGATGCATTCCCTATTCTGGATCCCAGTTTTAACAAAAATGATATGGAAAAAGAAATCCAGAGGCAATTTGATGAACTTTTTGTAAGTACTTTTTAAATTCTTCCTATGAACTTTGGATCAGTTTTATTTAATTTTTGTGTGTCTCATTATCTGGATTCCTCTCCTCTCCTCTCCTCTCCTCTCCTCTCCCCTCCCCTCCCCTCCCCTCCCCTCCCCTCCTCATTGTCAATTGGATTTTCTTATTCTGCATGTTTCAAAGGAAAAGTAGGGTGATATACATGAATAATACTATATTTTTAAGCATTGGGAACTACACCCAAAACTTATCAGCCGAATACTGAATACTATTTCATTCTTCACGAAATAGTTATAACTTCTTGATTCAAAATCTAAATTTCTAATGAGCATCTTAGTAACAAATAAAGTACAGATTATGAGATATTTTGAAGATACAGTAAGTTACTGTATAACAGAATAACAAGAGTTGGAGATCTTCTAGTCCAACCCCTGTTCAGGCAGGAAACCCTGTACTATTTGAGGCAAATGGTTGTCCAATCTCTTCTTAAAAACTTCCAATGTTTATTGGTTCTGATATATAAGTATATTTCATACTATGGGAGCTCAAATATTCTATAAGTATGATAGGCTACAAAACTTTAGTACAGTATGTCTAAAAATGTTGGAGAACATCCAGAATTATAAGCACTTTCCTTCTTTTCTTTTCCATGTAGCATCTAGCAGTTCCTTAGATCTGCTTCAAAGGGTAATCCCTGAATTTTCCAGATCAGATTTGTAGAACTGCAGAAAGGGAAGTTTAATTTCCCCCCCACCTGCTTATTGTTTCTTCTGCTAATGGAAAGATTCCAGAAGATAAAACCAATTCAAGTTAATCTTGAGATAGTTTCCAGCATTTTGTTGACACGGAGCCAAGTAACTTAAATGCAGAATAGAGTGAATATCATAGTATTGTTGCTGTTTACTTGAATTGTATTTACAGGCTCTCTTAGAAGATCCTCAACCCATAATCCGCTCAACAGGAGTACTTGGAGTTAGTAAAATAACATGTAAATATTGGGAGATGATTCCGGCAGCAGTGCTTGCTGAACTTCTGAAAACTTTGATTGAAGATCTTGCTTTTGATGCAAGTTCAGCTGATGTCCGATGTGCCGTTTTTAAAGTAAGGGAGTGAATAAAGTATCTTTTGTTTAGCCATTATCATCTCTCCTTGAAGAAAATTACTTCATGCGAGATAACTGCAATTTTTCACTTGCTTAATGCACTTAGGCTTTAGATTGCATGTACAGCTAGTCCTCCACTTATGGGCACAATTGGCCATTTCCATTGCTAAGCAAGGCAGTTGTTAATCGAGTTGCACTCGATTTTATGACCTTTTTGCCATGGTTGTTTAAGTGATTCACTGCAGTTGTTAAATCAATCATGCAGTCGTTAAGTGATTCGAGCTTCCCCAAATGACTTTTCGTTGGAAGCCGGCTGGGAAGGTTACAAATGGCAGTCACATAAACCAGGACATTGCAGCTGCCATAAATACATGTTAGTTGCCAAGTGCCTCAATTATGATCATATGACCTTGGGGACCCTGCAGTGGTTGTAAGGGTGAGGACTAGTGGTAAGTCACTTTTTCTAGTGCTATTGTAATTTTGAACAGTCATTAGAGAAATGATTGTAAGATGAGGACTCTAGTAGCTTTTGGTTAGCATCAAATAACGTTTGATGTTAACATCGCAGGCTGTGTCTTGTACAGCACCAAATTCTGGTTATGGATGTTGGTTTGCGGCAATAGATGCAAAATGCTGTATTATCTTAGGGGTGTCAAACTCAAGGCCCACGGGCCGGATCCGGCTCGTGGGGTGTTTAAATCTTGTCCACAGGGCTGGCCTGGATATAGCAAAAGTCCGGCCTGCGGTGCATCTGGCAGCCAAAACGGAGTGCAAGGGGGGAGTGTGTGTTTTCGGCCTGGACGGCCTCCTGCAGCACTCTGCACTCCGGCCAAAATGTTTTGGCTTCAGGAGGCCATCCCGTATCTCCCCCCACTTCCCCAAAGCTGGCCGGCCCGCGGAGGTAAACTGCAATGCTGATCCAGCCCTTGAAGAAATCCAGTTCGACACCCCTGATCTAAATGCAGACTATTGCAGCAAGTTGATCTTTAGGGTCCTTGTTGCTCTCTGAGCTTGATTTTTTTTTGGCATACATTTCATTACCCAACTGACGGTCTTTGTTTAGGAAAGTTATCGTCAAAGCTGATGCTCTTGAATGATGAGTGTAGTTAAGCTTCCACTGGCTAAGATGAATCTATAATACTCACCTTCCTATGTTGAGTATTGTAACATCGTTTCCTTTTTAAGAAAAAGAAAAATCTTCAAAGTAGGGCCAAGGGAAGCACATTGCAAATCACGGGTGTCAAACTCGCGGCGTCACGTTGCCGTCACATGATGTTTTGCAACGTTTTTCCCATTCGTGGAGCTGGGGGTGGCCTGTGCGTGACGCATCCGGCCCACGGGCCGCCAGTTTGACACCCTTGTTGTAAGTCGTAAGCATGCTGCAAAGTGTTGGTGAGCTGTGAAAAGAGCCGAGGTGGCGCAGTGGTTAGAGTGCAGTACTGCAGGCTACTTCAGCTGACTGCTAGCTGCAGTTCGGCGGTTCAAATCTCACCGGCTCAAGGTTGACTCAGCCTTCCATCCTTCCGAGGTGGGTAAAATGAGGACCCAGATTGTTGGGGGCAATATGCTGACTCTGTGAACCGCTTAGAGAGGGCTGTAAAGCACTGTAAAGCGGTATATAAGTCTAAGTGCTATTGCTATTGCTAAAAAGTGCTATATTTCATTAGAATTTTAATATCTAAGCAACATTGTTTCAAGAACTCTGGATCAATGGGCACCTTAACCTGAAATAAAACATTAGCTGGACAGAGAACCATCTAAAATCATTAGTTCTAAATTCCTTCATCTGTATATCTGATCCCTTTGTTCTGCTTTAGCAGTACATTCTCTGAAGGAATATTAATACAGAATTTGTATCATCACCCCACATGCTACTTTGCATTTAAATGACATGTTTAATAACAATGGATTGTCTTGCTCTTTTTCATTCCCCAGCCTCTGCCCTCTTAGCTTCAGGTATTTGGCAGGTAGAATAGATTCAGTGCAAGTAGCCCTGTTTTCTTGTGATAACCTTTTATTGATATTTTTCTGTTTCTCTTCCAGTGCTTGCCTATAATTTTGGACAATATACTGAGCCACCCATTACTGGAACAGCTTCTGCCAACCCTGAAATACAATCTCCATGACAATTCGGAGAAAGTTAGGGTGGCTTTCGTTGATATGTTGCTGAAAATTAAGGCTACGAAGGCTGCAAAGGTGGGATAAATTAGTTTGCTAGGCTGCAGACAGAAGGCATAAAAAACTAGGCAATTTATTCTGAAGTGTGTGCATTCATCAATATTTTAAAAGGAAAATAGTCCAAAGAATTCATTAACATTTCACCCCAAACAATTTGCCATTGTTACGTTTTTAAATTAATCAATAAGAAAGAACTTATAATATTCTTTTCTTCTCTGTAGTTTTGCTAGCAGTTATCTTTATGGCAGGCCCAGTAGTAAAGTAACAGCTAAACGGCAGCATTTGATTATATTCCGATGATTTATTTTTTTGAAATCATGTGCTCTTTCTTTGCAAGAGATTCAATTTATTTTATTTTTTTCAGCTGCAAAGTAGCATCCTGCCGAAGGGATGGCATGAGTTTGAGATGTCACTGAATAACCTGAGATGGCAGAAAATAAGTCAGGGTTGTATTGTTGATTTATTCTCTACATCAACAAACCAGATCAGTGAAGATCAGATCAGTAAAATATTCTAATAGAAGTCTCTATGGTCCAGACCTCATTCCTGGAAGATGTGCAATTATTCTAATAATAGAATAGAATAGAATAGAATAGAATAGAATAGAATAGAATAGAATAGAATAGAATAGAATAGAATAGAATAGAATAGAATAGAATAGAATAGAATAGAATAATAGAGTTGGAAGGGACCTTGGAGGTCTTCTAAACCCTACACCACTTCAGACAAATGGTTGTCCAACATCTTCTTAAAAACTTCCAGTGTTGGAGCATTCACAACTTCTGGAGGCAAGTTGTTCCACTGATTTATTGTTCTGTCAGGGAATTTCTCCTTAGTTCTAGGTTGCGTCTCTCCTTGATTAGTTTTTAATCCATTGCTTCTTGTCCTGCCCTCAGGTACTTTGGAGAATAGCTTGACTCCCTCTTCTTTGTGGCAACCCCTGAGATATTGGAACACTGCTATCATGTCTCCCCTAGTCCTTCTCTTCATTAAACTAGACATACCCAGTTCCTGCAACCGTTCTTCCTATGTTTGTACTGTACAGCTGTACAAGTACTGTACAGCTGTACAGTACTTAATTCTGAACAATGAATCGATTTTGGAGTCGCAATGCAAAGTCTGAAGTATCCCTTGCTTAAATATAGGCTACCTTGGCAGAGGCAATATCCAAAGAATTCTGGCTGTGAAGGAACAAATGATTAGTTATTCTTATTTTAATCCATGGTTGGAAAACAAAGCATTTTCCTATTTAATAAAAGGTAGTCCCCAATTACAGATAGTACTTGACTTACAACCGTTCATTTACCTTAGTTACAATGAAAGTGAAAAAAGTGTCTTACAGCTGGTCCTCACATAACCATCGTAGCATCCCCATGGTCACATGATCAGAATTTGGACACTTAGCATGTATTTACAACAATTGCAGTGTTCCAGGGTCATATGATTGCTATTTGTGACTTTTGTAGCCGGCTTCTGATAAGCAATGTCAATGGAAGAAGCTGGATTTGTTCAACAACCACATGATTTACTTAACAACTGTAGCCAAAAAGGTCGTAAAATCAGACAACTATCATCTCACTTAGCTATTGAAGTTCTGGTCCTAATTGTCATAAGTCGAGAACTATCTGCATACAGTATCAGCTCTATGTTGGACATTGATATAATACTGCTCTGATGTTCTGTCTGCAAGTGGCTAATCTAAAATCAATGAGTACAATGCAGATAAAGGCAGATAAACTGTCTTGATTCCTGAGCAGTAAAAGACAAATTGATGTTGCAAAATGTAGGCTGCATGAAAGGTTTGTAAAAATTTGTGGGCAGAAGAGACAACTTATGAACTTGTGTAAGAATGCAGGATCTCATATAATTATTCAGCAGGAAGTTCATCTGAAGGTACTTCGACTATCAAATCTAATCACAATAACTTTGTTTCTCTCCCATTCCCATCCTCTTCAATCAGTTTTGGAAAATTTGTCCTGTAGAGCACCTCTTAACTCGCCTTGAGATTGATTCACGGCCAGTGTCCCGGCGGCTAGTAAATCTTCTGATCAGCTCTTTCTTGCCCATCAGTCAACCAGAAGTGTGGTGTGAACGCTGTATTACACTCATCCAAATGAATGCATCTGCAGCTAGAACATTCTATCAATACGCTCACGAGTACGCTAGTCCCACCAATATAGGTAATTGTGTAGAACGCAACCTTTGAGATGTTGACCTCGGATATGGAACAATTGGTGTGTTACAGGTAGTTTTTGACTTGAGGCTGATCACTTAGTCACCTAATGACTAGTTGTGACCTGCTCTCCCCCCTCCTGTAGTCGCATGACCACACTTCAGGCCCTTAGCAACATGTCCATATTTATGACCTTTTGCAGCATCCTGCAGTCACGTGACCACATGTTACGATGGTTTTGCTGCAGAATCACAACATAGAGAACAATGGGCTTGCTCAACAACTATAGTGTTCACTTAATGATTGTGATATTTGCACTTACCACCAAAGAGTTTGCTTAACAACTGCTGCAAAAACATTGTAAAATCATTAGCCATGTGACTGACCCATTTCATGACTCCTATGACTTATGACTGTAATGGCAGAGGTGGGTTCCTACCGGTTCGGACTGGCTCTATAGAACCGTTAGTAACGTGGCGGCCTGGGTCGCTAGAACCGGCAGCGACCCAGGCCTGCCACGCCCCCGAGCCGGTTCTCTAGGCGGCACCATCTCTGTTTTTTTGTACTGCGCATGCGCAGAAGCAGTTTTTTGTAGTGCGCATGTGCGTGCGTGCGCACACACCCACGAGGCTTGCAATGCGCGTGTGCCCACGTGGCGCGTCCCTGAGCGAACCGGCAGTAAGAAGATCCAGAACCTGGCCCCCCTGTGTAATGGGCATGCTCCATCACGCTTGTATGTCGAAGACTTATATTTCCACACATTCACAAAGGAGCCCTCTATTGCTTTTTTGTAAATGACCAGGGACAGTAATTGTTTCTGAAGAATGCTGGGCTAAACTGAATGAGTTAGGAAGAAACCAGAAGAATAACTTGATTGTGATGCATGCATAAAAGGTGCTAATTACTGGACAGGCTTATTTTTAAATGAAAATAGTACTTAACTTTTCCTCAACATATTAGTCATTGAGGGTTAACTACAGTGCCATTTTAAATAATTTATTTTGATGTGGTTTTAAGTTATATAAATGTGAACATGCTCAAAACCATTTACAAATCTATTGGATTCCCTAATGAGATAAACGGTTGATGAAATATTAATCTAAACAGCTGTATGCATTTATTAAATTGCTTTTATTTATTTTGCTGAAGTGTACATATACTATGCTACTTTTTTTAATGAAGCAATATTTGGGCCGGTAGCTTTACTGTCCACACTGACGCTTGTCATTTTTCATAACTGAGATACTTGGTTCTTTAATTCCAGCTAAACTCATGCTTGCCATTCGGAATTGTTTGAACGGCTGTATCCAACAGCAATTAAAGGAATCTGAGAGTGGAGATGAGCACAGTGAGAAAGAAAATATGAGTGTAAGATCAGTGGTTAATCGAAAACGGTTTTATGACAACTGGCTTGGATTTGTGATGTTCTATGGATTAATACAACTAGCATATTTTGCTGCTTTATCTAATGAAAATGTGTCTCAGCATTACAGCCTTCCATTTCAAAGAGGTTCTTACATAAATTGCGTTAAAGGGTTTGTTTAAATTTCAATCTTGTCCTGAGTGAGTAGCAACTTCATGAGTTGTGGCATAGCGCATAACCTAGCAGGAATGTCGGTGGGCCATTACGTTATTTTTGAGGAGTGTTAGTTAATAATTTTAAAATTTTATGAAGAAAAATTCCCAATCAACACTGCCTTTGGCAATCGTGATAGCAAGCTGATATAGGCTATGCTTTTGATGTCACCTACCTGTTCATTTACCTTCTTCTAAAATGTATATCAAGATGATATCGGTATCAGCAAGAAGGTGATGATGTGAATTATGTATCTTGTGTGATGATGACTTGTGATATCATCATATAAGATATATAATTCATTGCTGGTTTGTTAGAGATGGCAATGAACTTATTACTTCACACAAGATTCCGTTAATGTATCCTTAAAATAAAGTTATTGGTAGTGCTTCTGGGTCTGCTTCTTGTCTGGACTACCTCACAAGGCTGACGTGAATCTTGCAAGTCTCAAAATATGGAGGTAGTCTGTGACTTACAATATTTCGTTTAGCAACTGTTCAGAGTTATAGCGGCATTGAAAAGAGTGATTGATCCTCGCAGCTATGATTGTAGCAGCATCCCCACAGTCATGTGATCAAAATTCAGGCACCTGGCAACTGGCATGTAATTATGACAGTTGCAGCATCCCACAGTCATGTGATCGCCATTTGTGACCTTCCTAGCTAGCTTCCAACAAGCAAAGTCAATGAAGGAAGCCAGATTGGCTTAACTTCTGTAGGATTACTGCAGTGATTCGTTTCAAACCGTGGCAAAAAAGATAAAATCGGGTGCAACTCACTGAACAATTGTCTTTCTTAGCTACAGAAATTCTGGCCCCAATTGTGGTCATAAGTTGAGGACTACCTGTATCTCTTCCCCTCACTTTTCAGACCAAGAAATTAGGGAGAGTCTCTTCTCAGTTGCTTGCTACACCCCCGTCCTTCTGCAGACTTTATACTGCTTGTCACACCATTGCCTCGTCTACAGCTCTTCCTCCTGTCTCCCAAGGTTATTTTCACATACCACTATACAGGTTGTGACTTTTTTTTAAATTCCCTCTGGGAACTTCCCTAGCAGCACTGATTCTGCCTTAAATAATGCAAGCCTTCTTAGCACACATTATTCCATTTTTAAAGTAACCTTAATTTGAAGCATAGAATGGCACCTCCTTAATCATAATCTATTTTGCATTTCAGGTAACAGATAACTTACTTTCGGTTGATGACATACCTTCCATGGCTGGCTTGCTTGAAATTATTGTAATTCTCTGGAGGAGTATTCAGAAACCACTTGATTGCAATGAAGAAGCAAAACATCACATTGTCCAAAAGTTTGCTTCTGTGCTACCAGCATATTTAAAAATATTTAAGGTAAATGTCAGATAAGATTGACTTAATTTGTTCTCTACATGAGTATTATCCAACTGTGGTTGACAGTTGAGAACAAAACATCAAATAACATTACTAGTTTCAGATCCCATAATGTTTGCTACCATGAGCTGGAACAATCTATATATTGTCAATAAACACAGGAGTTTAACTTAGCAGCACATTGCCAATATAATGGCCTGAATTGCAAAGGCTTAATGCCATTCATGAAAGAGATGAAAGTATAAGAACTAGCATTTTCTAGCACAATCTCTGACTAGGCCCAAATTAGGGATTGAAGCATAGTTTTGAGATTGGGAAAAGGACAGGAAGTGCCTGATCAGTGGGCAGGAATAAGGAAAATAATTCTGTCAGTGTTCTATGAAATCACTTTTGCTTATACCTCATTGTAGATACCTCTTATTTGATATGGTAATTGCAATCTTCATCTACATTTGATAAATCTTATTCTAATTTAAGACATGAGTAATGTTTCAGCCTAGAGCTTTTATTATTAATGGAGCTAAAATGAATAGGCTCTTTTTTTATACAGAACTACTATAATTTTATGAAAATGCCTTTAAGAACAATTATCCAGCTGTGAACATTTTCATCCAAACCAAATGTAACTTTCAATAGGGTTGTTAGTTTATGTTTGTGGTACAGTCTAGACCAGGGGTCGGCAACCTTAAACACTCGAAGAGCCATTTGAACCCGTTTCCCACAGAAAAGAAAACACCGGGAGCCACAAAAACCTTTTGACATCTAAAATGAAGATAACACTGCATATATCATTTTTTACGTTTACGCTATATATAAAAAAACTATAGTGTGTTGCATTTATGTAATCAATGAACTGCTACAGAGAAAACAATTTTTTATTTCTACATGCAACAAAAACATTTTGAACTCTGAAAAAAATATGGGTCGAAAAGCTCAATAAATCGCGTGCCGGCAGGTGTCGCACATTGTGACGCATGTTTTGAGCGACAGAGAGCCACAGCAGAGGGATGAAAGAGCCACATGCGGCTCCAGAGCCGCGGGTTGCAGACCCCTGGTCTAGACAGCCCAAATTATTGGGTAAGTGCTGTTGTATAAGAAGATGCTTTAATAAGTGTCAAGCTTGCTGATTTATTTTTCTGAAAGCTTATTGTTATGCTTTAAAATACAGGGATACCATTTGATGTACTCTCAATTCTTCTGCTTAACAAAGATTTCTGGTGGGTTTTATTTTGTGTGTGCTTCTCACAGGACGATCGTTGTGTGTCTCCAATAATTATCCTGGCATCTTTCATCCCACCTACTGCTATTCCTACATTCAGGTATGGCTTATTATTTTGTAAAGCTGAAAATGTAGATCAAAAGCTCTTCTTTGAAAAGAGGGCTCTATAGGTTTGATTAGTGAAAACAGAAGTTCTATAGCTGAAAGGCTGGAAATATATATATATATATATCTATATCTATATCTATATCTATATAATAGAGAATAAATAGAGGATAGATATTATATAGATATATAGATATATAGATATATATAGATATATATAGATAGATTTTTTTTTCTTTTCTCTACTTGTCGCCAGTTGTGGTGTGATTTCAAAGCTGAAGAACATGGAAAATGGTGTGACTGAAAAGAAGTATTCTACCCTACTTGACTGTCTGTGTCGCTGGGGCAAATTAGGACATATCCTTGAATTAATCTGTGATTGGATAACGGCTGAGCCAAGGAATAGAGAGGTTTGCTGTATAGATTTGTGCAGCTTCTGTGGGTGGGTTGGTTTTATTGTTCTCTATTTCATGCTTACAAATAGAAGGATATTATTCCCTGTTCTTAGACTAATAAGACTGAACGGCGAGTACAAATCCAGGAAACGGATGAGCCCAGACCGGAACTGGCCCTTGATTATTTAGAATATTTACTGACTCATTGTATGAACCGAAACTGCCTTTTGTCCCTCTCCAGAAAGAAACTGAACCAGCTTCTGAAAGTTCTTGAATGCGGAAAGGTCAGCTCCACCATTATTATACGATCATCTGAAACAGTTCTAACGGGTTCTTCTAATAATGCTTTCTTTAGATGCAACTGATTTCTTCCTGGATGTCCTTTATAGGTAGTCCTCGACTTATGACCAGAATCAGGCCCAGAATTTCCATTGCTAAACAAGGTGGTTGTTAAGTGAGTCTTAGCAATCTTTTTTTTTGCCATGGCTGTTAAATGAATCACTGCAGCTGTTATGTGAATCGTTGCAGTTGTTAAGTAAATCACGCAGTCACTAAGTGTATCTGGCCACCTCCATTGACTTCGTTGGTCAGGTTGCAAATGGTAATTGCATGGTTCTAGGATGCTGCAACCATTGTAAATGCATGCTGGTTGCCAAGCACCCCAAATTTGATCTCATGACCATAGGGATCTCTGATGGTCGTAAGTGTGAGGACCGTTCATAAGTCATTTTTTTCCAGTGCCTTTATAACTTCAAACAGTCGCTAAAGAAATGATTATAAGCTGAGGATTATCTGTAATCATCCCATAAGTGCTTAATAAAGTTTTAAGCAGTTTCTTCCAACAAATATAGCAAACAGTCAATTGACTCAGGTGTACTGCTCTTCATAAAAGGGGCTGTCTCCCTGTGCCCAGTATGTGTGCCAGTATGGGGCAGTAGTGATTAAGATAACATTACTTGGCTATGTGGAGCAGAGATCCCAAAGGGAATCTCTTATCCATGCGCATATCTTGTGTGCTACTGGCTCCAATCTGGTGTCTGCCTTTACACAGAGCCGCGGTGGCGCAGTGGTTAGAATGCAGTACTGCAGGCTACTTCTGCTGACTGCCTGTTGCCAGCAGTTTGGCAGTTCGAATCTCACCAGGCTCAAGGTTGACTCAGCCCTTCCAGCCTTCCGAGGTGGGTAAAATGAGGACCCAGATTGTTGGGGGCAATATGCTGACTCTGTGAACCGCTTAGAGAGGGCTGTAAAGCACTGTAAAGCGGTATATAAGTCTAAGTGCTATTGCTACACAGGGACTGGAATGTGCTGCCATGAGAACAACCTCAAAATAACATCCGTATTTCTTCACAAAATGAACATATCTTAAAACTCAGCAGTGGATTAATACTGGATTTGTTTATTGAACACTGAACCGATTGGATGTCGGATTGGATATTTATATCCAAGTCAGTGGTGTGAAATTTGTTTTCTGCTAGGACAGTGATTCTCAACCTTCCTAATGCCGCGACCCTTTGGCGCGATGATGTCATCACGCCACGACCCTTTGGCGCGATAATGCGGTGTCTCGGTTCCTAAGACCATCGGAAATATGTGTTTTCCGATGGTCTTAGGCGACCCCTGTGAAAGGGTCGTTCGACCCCCAAAGGGGTCGCGACCCACAGGTTGAGAACCGCTGTGCTAGGATGACAATAAAGTTGCTGTGGGTGGACATGATACTGAGAGGTGCAGAAAAATCCTGCATGGGCAGAACGTTTTCCTCTTGGATGGGGTTCAGTCATTATCTTCTTTCCCCTCTTTTTAAAAATGTGGTGGAGGCGCAAGGATTTGGGGAGGGAGAAGAAACCTCCATTTCAAAAGCAAACCAGTTACACTCACCTTTTGCATCAATGGCACTGTCCTACAAAACCATCCGTTAGAAGAAAAGCAGTCTGTGCAGCTAACTCCCAGTTTCTTTATTATTAAATGGGCAGCCACCCTGCTGCTTATAAAAACAATCAAGCTCTATTGAAATTAGGGAACTAGAGAATATAAAGCATAACACTGAGGTCATTGCCGTTAAAATCAAAATCAAAAATTAAAATCAACCCCATCAAATGTGATCCCAGCCTTATATACTTTTAAGTATTGGAATATTGGACGTTTCTGTTTCAAAAGACAATATAAAACATTTTGAAATAAATAAAACATCTACAAATTTGAACAAAACAGGAAAGATACCAATATTTCAAACCACATATCTATAGTGGATTTTTTTTTTTAAAAAAAGAGAGTTTAAATATTTAACTATATAATTTAATTTAATATTGAACATTAATATTTCTCCTCCCAATTTGTAGGATGCGCTAGATTCTTATATTCAAGGGTGCGACCCGGCATATCGTGGCTTTTATCAAGCAACAGCAGTGAGAGCCTTCAGCCTCTACTGTAGATTCAATATACATCTTTTACATAAGGTACCGTAAGTCAAAGAGCTGCTATTATCCATTTGAGTAGAATGAATCTTAAACCCTGAAACTCCATTGTAGCTGGGTATGTTTCTTTCTCTTAACAGTTTGTCTCTGAAGAACAGGATTATCTCTCAGCTTTGGAGAAAGCAGGGACCTGGATAGAAAACAGCATTCTGCCTCATTTTTTGTTAGAGGAAGAAGAGGGTTACTTGAAGCCATCCAGTGAAATCTCTCAACTGGTGATTCAGGTATTCTGTGTGTGTGTGTGTGTGTGTGTGTGTGTGTGTGTGTGTGTGTGTGTGTGTGTGTGTGTGTGTATTGGTTCCCTGTTTAGCATGCTATATTATTTATTAGATTTTTTTTTGAAAAATAATTTTTATTGAATTATTTACATTTAAAAACAACATAAAACAAAACATATATAAAATACACAAACAAAACAATACCATACACAAAAACAATACGTAACCTCTAGGGTTATAGTACAGCAACTTATATTTACGTTTATTTCTTGCTTATCATAATATTTACAATACTAGCTTAATTATTTACTACCTTTGGTTCGTTTTGGTTCCTCTTATCAAGCCAATCATATAATTTGTTCCAGATTTCATAATATTCCGAATCTTCCTTCTCGTTCAATTCCATTGTCATCTATTATTTATTTATTATTTATTTATTAATATTATTTAATATTTATTAGATTTTTATTCTCCTTTTATTACTTTATAAGTAACTCAAGGCAATGAACTTGCATAATACTCCTTCCTCCTCCTGTTTTCTCCCCAACAACAACCCTGTGAAATAAGTTGCGCCAAGCGACACAAGCTGGCTTGTGAGTAATCTGTCTGACTCAGTGTAGACATCACCCCCATCGTAAACTGTATTGAGTTTAGAGTAACCCGAAACATAGTTTGTTTTCCCAGTTTAGAGGCAACCTAGCATTTAGAACTACTTCTGCGTTTTAGTTTTCCATCTGATCAAAAGCACATTATTTTATTTTATTCATTGTATTTATATTACAGTTTTCTTCCAGGAGTTCAACCCTGTTCACTTCTCCTTCCTTTCATTTCATTCTTTAGCAATCCTGTGCAATCAACCAGGCAGGGCGATTGTGACTGGCGCGTACATTGAACGTGGTAACAGGCATCCTTTGTTCTTCATTGTGTTCTCTGTGTTTGGTCACCTGGGATGTGTGCCTGTGGAAAGCTGGTTTCAAACCTCTTGCCACTTACAGAATCATTTGTCAGGAATTGATTTTAGATACCTTGATAATGTTCCCTCCTGGTTTTCTTTTTTTTTTCAAAGTAATGATTTCTAAGCATTCATTCTTTCCTTGTATAGATCGTTTTGGTTGCTCCGGTTTGACATTCCAGCTCTTTTAAATCCTTTTCTCAGACATGACAATTAGAACTCTTCACGTTACTCTCAGGGTTGATGTACCACAGATTTGTATAAAGAAATTACAAGGTTGATGTATTTATTTTGAGTCCCATCAGATTTCCTGGCATGGAATTTGCCTTTTTCACAGCTCCTATACAGGTAGTCCTTGACTTACAGCCAGTCATTTAGCAACCAATCAAAGTTAATTACAGACCCCAAAAAGTGGATATTCGATCCGGATTGGAAATTTCAATAGTTGGGGTGGGGGGCATGGTCATTGGTGGGATTCAAATAATTTAACAACCGGTTCTCTGCCCTAATGGCCGGCTGGGTAGGCGTGGCTGGGTGGTCATGTGACTGGGTGGGTGTGGCCAACTTGATTGGTCTCACGTCAAGGGTTAGGGTTAGGGTTAGGGTGCCTGGCCGCTCCTTGCCTCAAAGGCCTCAACGAGATACAATTTCCCTATCTATTTACTACTACTGAACATCCCAAATATACTATTTAATCATATGTATAGATGCAATTTTTGTACATACA
>QLTV01002718.1:3768941-3782374 GCA_003457575.1 Thermophis baileyi | reverse complement strand
CCCCCCCCCCCCCCCCCGGTGGACAAAAGAGGCCTCTTGATTTCCTATCTGGACTCTCATCTCCTGCTCTCCTCTCCCAACCCTCCAAAACACGGAGGCTCAGAAAATCACGTGAGAATGCTCATGCTATTTTCGGATGCCTTGGAGCAGAGGTCCCTAACTGGTACTGACCCATGGCCAGTTAGGAAACAGGCCACGCAAGCAGTGGGCAAGTGAGCGAAGTTTCATCTGCGCAGACACAGGATCTAGATCGCATCCCTTCCTGGTTTGTGGAAGACAGTTTTTCTTCTGAAACCAGTCCCTGGTGCCAGAAAGGTTAAGGATCACTTTAGAGACTGTGTGAGAGCAAGGTCCTCTTGCGTGGCTTCTAGAGGGTCTGGAGGCCTCTTAATCCTTGGGAAGCTGCATACAAAGGTCCTCAGAAAATTGTGTGAGAATGCTTGTGCAATTTTTGGATGCCTCAGAGGCTGCAAGGCTTTCTAGCAGGACTTCCAGAGGGTTTTGAGGGCTGACGTGTCACCAAAAATGGCCTGGCGTTCCACCTGTCACACAAGTGTCGTAGGTTTGTTATCACTGCTCTAGCTAATGCTGTGTTTGCAAAGGGAGTGTAGTTTTGAAAGGCTGTTCTAAAACACTTCCTGCCTTCATATCTCTTTCTACACCTGTAGAAATAAGGGCTCTCAAATTCTTAGATGGCCCTTGTTATCGAATGCACATCTGCTGTAAAAAGAAATCTTCACTGAATATTTTGGGATTGCTCCTAATGGTGTGAAGAGGCTGAGCAAAAAATGGCTGGCTTTCCCCCAGGTCTCAAGACAACAGGTGCTGAGCTGTCAGTTAGCCTTCAAAGGGGGCTGATGTCACATGCCTTCCAGAAAGCACAATTGCTGCTTTGCTGCTGTTATTGCTTTGCCAGTGGGATTATCTGCCTGTGTTCCTCCTCCTCCTCCTCCTCCTCCTCCTCCTCCTCCTCCTCCTCCCAGACCTTAGTTATTTCAATGATCATAAAAGACTGAGGGAAGTAATGTCAAATGCCAATTGTTGTTCTTCTGATTTGCTAGAAGCACTTCTTCATACTTCCTTTGTTTTAGGTATCGGATACAGAAGAACTAATAACACCTAAGACATTCTTAGATCTCCCACCACTTTCAAGCGTTTTAATGGCGATTGTGAATAAATCAGCAAATGGGGCTAGGTAAGCTCTCTTTTAGGTGGGGATGCTTAGTCCAATTTTTCCGTTTTCCCACAGTATTGTTTCTGTCCTCAATAGGCATGCTGTTGACCAACCTTTGTATGCAGTTCTGGTTTTGAGTTGGATTTTTATTTTTATTTTTTTGAACTACTGAATATATCCTACAGATACTTCTGGAATCTCATAATTGCAGTCTACTTGCAGGTAGCCCTTTCTTAAAGTAAGAACTGCAATTTAGTAGTAGTTTATACTGAAGATTCATTAAATGCTATTAAAAACAGATTTTAAACATTCAAGCATTTTTATTACATTTAACATGAAAAATAGAAGCAAAGGGCCTCTTGAAATAATTAGTATTTCTGAGTACTTATTAGTACAGAGCAGTGTTTCAGGCAGATTGATTTTACAGTTGTACAAAGACCTACATCTGCTATATAGCTGCTCTGGAATATAAGGTGTTGATTACATTATCAAGTTTTTAGATTATCTGTGATGCTATTCCAGCCAATTAGGTCATGCTCCAAAGCTGAGCAGTATAGGTAGGCCAGTTTCAGTATAACAACGTGTGTCTGTCTGTCTGTCTGTCTGTGTCTCTCTCTCTCTCTCTCTCTCTCTCTCTCTCTCTCTCTCTCTCTCTCTGTCTCTCTCCCTCCCCCTTCTCTCTGTCTGTCTCTGTCTCTCCCTCCCTCCCCCCTCTCTCTGTCTCTCCCTCCCTCTCTCTCTCTCCCCCCTCTCCCTCCCTCTCTCTTTGTCTGTCTCTGTCTCTCCCTCAGGTTCTAGACATTTCCTTCTATTTGCTCTCATATTGTTATACTCAGCAGCCTTCTGAAGCACATTTCCTCAAAAGACATTGCTTCCACCTTTAGCATTCAAGCCATTCAAGCCCCCCCCTGTCTGTCTGTCTCTGTCTGTTTCTGTCTCCCTCTCTCTCTCCCTCCCTCCCCCCTCTCCCTCCCTCTGTCTGTCTCTCTATCCCACCCTCTCTCTTCCTCCCTCTGTCTGTCTGTCTCCCTCTCTCTCTCTCTTCCTCCCTCCATCTCCCCCTCCCTCTCCTTCCCTCCCTCTCTCTCCCTCCCTCCCTCTCCCCTCTCTCTCTCATATAAAAGGGTTTTTTTTTTAACTGAAAGGATGTTGCAAACTTACTTTTGATGCTTCTAAAGCCTCAGTTCAGCTAAATAAATATGAAATGCTATTTCCTCATCTAAATATAGCTTTTGATCTCTGGAGAATTGCTGATTTTGTGATTCTCAATTCCAGAACCCCCATACTTTTTCAAAAGCATAAATTAAATTCTAGAAATAAAATGCCTTCTATTCTGTCCCATTCCCCTCTTTCAAATATGTTAGAAGAAGAAGCAGCCGTAGAGATTGCGAATGGGAAAGGATTATGGCTTGAATGCTAAAGGTGGAAGCCATGTCTTTTGAGGAAGAAATGTGCTTCAGAAGGCTGCCGAGTACAGCAATATGAGAGCAAATAGAAGGAAATGTCTAGAACCTGAGTCTAACCGTCTTATGAAGACTTCATAAAAGGTTCTAAAATCTAAGCATTCTGCACCGAATGTGCAGAATTCATGAATTCATACTTTGACAGTTAATCTGTTTGTCTTTAATTTCTGTATAGTTCATGTTTTTGTATATTTTATTCAGGTCTTTTCTAAATGAATTACTGGAATACATTGAGTCTGAAGAATGTGAAGGAATTATTAGCCTTACCACTAGTGTGTACATTGTTGCTTTAATTAAAGGTGAGTAATCTCCCTAACCCAGTGAAGTCGTACAAGCTTAATTCCAGTTTCTAGATTTCCAAAGTGTTTTTGGTGGTCCAGGGTGAAGGAATGGAAGTGATTACTTCTTGCTTCGCTTCAGGGAGAACCATGCAACTTTACTAGGCTGTGTATAGGGCTGGTAGCATTTGTTTTAAATAGCATACCTTCGGATGAAATAATGAGATTTGCTACATATACCAAGTTATTTGGCACAACAAACACCTAAGTGGATTGGGAAATGCTGCAGAAAGGTTAGGCACACACTCTTTAAAAAGCATACAAAAATATTTGTATTATCATTGATGGACAATTAAATGAGCCTTGAGTCTTCAGAAGCACATATAGGCAATCCTTGATTTATGACTGTAATTGAACATACAATTTCAGTCTTAGGCTCTGATGATTGTAAAGTGGGTCACCATGGTCATGCACATGCAGCAGTCATTAAGTGAGCATTGTGGTTGTAAAGTGAACTCATTATTCATTGTGGGGTGATTTTTGCTGGAAACCGGAAGTGATAGAAGGAAGAGGAAGTATTATGTATGTTTGCTGCCTTGGTTAATTATACTGTGAAGTAAAAAAGACGGGGTAAAAATCTGATAAATTAATGCTGGTTTCCAGCAAAAACATCAATTTTAGTTACATGACTGTGGGGTCGCTGCAAATGGGCGTAAAAGCAGACTGGTTGCAACCAGTTGTAAGTTGAGGATTACCAGTAATAGATTTAGAACATATTGCTATTTGAGAAGAAGAGAAATCTTGAGTTTTTAATCTGCTGCAATAGAGAACAAACGTATTTATCTTTTCCAATAAGACTCAAAAGTCTTCAACATAATCATGTATTTTTGACAGGTAAACAAAAACCTTCCTATATAAACGCCATTGCAGCTACTCTTCAGAAAAAAATAACCGTGTACAGCGGGGAAGGCGTGGAAAGGTAATTTCAAGGGATTTTATTTCTTTTAAAAGTTCTGTTTTATATACTTATTTGTGCTGGGGGGGAATGCATGGTTTCTGGACTGTTAAAATGATGCAGTAGTGTTAACAGCTTAATATCATTGGTTTTATGTGCAATAATAACAATTGAGTTTTTTGAATTCAGTTATCCTATTTGAAAAATAAGAAATGAATTTTTTGAAATTCATTTGCTGAATCTAAATTGGTGGACCAGTACTGAGTTTTCATCTAGAAGCTGAGCAACATCTATGATTAATTTCATGTGAAGCATATAATTCCTTTTAATAAATCATATTTTTGTTCATAGGGGGGAAAAAGTTCACCTCTTTTTGCTACATTAGAGAAGAAGAAAGAAATGTTGTTTTCTTTTCATCATGTTAAACCACAGTTCAGCATGGTATCTCAGTATAGTCAATGACTTGGTTAATACAAATCACAAGCCAGCTGTCCCAAATCTGGGCTTTTTCTACATTTGTGAACTCTGAAGAGTCTCAAGCAATGGCCATGTTAGATGGAGAATTCTGCAATTCTGGTCCACAAGTTGGGAATACCAGGTTAATCTGTCATGTTCTTCCGCTTTGATTTAATTGGATATGTGAACTCACTCATCAAAGCTTAAAGCTGCAAATCAAGTCACAGTGACCGAGCCAATTGGGAATGTTTTTAAGAATCCTTGCTTAGGATTTGTGAGCTCAGCCACTATTTCATTGTTATAAAAAGTTTGAAACCCCTTGGCAACCTTGGATGAGCCGAGGTGGCGCAGTGGTTAGAGTGCAGCACTGCAGGCTACTTCAGCTGACTGCTAGCTGCAGTTCGGCGGTTCAGATCTCACCGGCTCAAGGTTGACTCAGCCTTCCATCCTTCTGCGGTGGGTAAAATGAGGACCCAGATTGTTGGGGGCAATATGCTGACTCTGTGAACCGCTTAGAGAGGGCTGTAAAGCACTATGAAGCGGTATATAAGTCTAAGTGCTATTGCTATTGCTATTGCTATCCATCAAAGTCAACCAGACAAATTCCTCACACTTGGCCAATAAAGAATTCCTATTCTGTTCTGTTCCGTCCCATCCCATCCCATCCCATTCTAGTTTTTAGAGGCTGTTTTATGCTGATCATTACATATAGACAGTGATATTTATCTGGAGATGCAGTGTGAAATAGGTTTTGTGGAGAGCGCTTCTACTTATGGCATGCACACAACTCCCATCTCTTCACAAAGTTTTTTCGCCTGTTCTTGCAAATGGATGAGATCCATAATTAGGAACAGGAGCATTGAGCCATATTATTGCTAATAATGGAGCCATAAAGTAATTATTTTTGGTGATATTTTTGTATTAGAAGTTTACAGCTAATGAAAAATAAGTGTACTTACTGTCATTCATATCTTATACAGTTGTTCACTATTTTTATTTTTCAGACTGCTCTGTGAAGCTGCTTTGGGCATTGTGAATGAAATGTTGGGTCCTTGATCACGTAGACAAGAGAATGGGATGGAAGATGTATTTAAAACTTTTCAAAAAGAACCACATGCTTTATAAGTTTTTGCCTCGAGTAAAAAAGAATATTGTTTTGACTGGGGTTTTTTTTTTTGAAATATTTTTGTTATAGATTAAAAAAAAGGGGGTTGTGGTTCAAAAAATTGATTTTATAAAAATGTACATATTTTTTTAAAAATGCTAGTATTTTATACTGTAAGTGGTTGTGTTATTCCTTGTACATATACTTTAAAGAAGGCATGACCAAGATTTTGGCTTGCCTGGGTCACATTAAATGAAGAGGATTTGTCTTAGGCCGCATATAAAATATAAAATATAGCTAATGTATATAAATACTGCTAAAATTGCCTAATAATGTTAAAGGTTTCTGTAGGAGATGAGCAGGCTGAGCCCAAGGGAGGGGTCAAGCGCATCATAAGTCTTCAATCCTTTCGCGCCCACAAGAGTCCGTCCCTCCTTGAATTTCATAAACTCTTATCCATTTTGCTTTGACCATTAGCAGCTCAGATTTTGTAGAGAGTATTTGCATGCAATAAATCCGTATTCATTTGAACCACTCTGGCTCCTGATTTCTTACGTTTGACAGTTTGTGCTTTTGTGGGGCCACATTACTAGTTGTCCAGGGTTGAACGCGGACCACAGGTTGGACACTCCTTTAAAGACATCTGTGCTTTGAATAGTTGGAACTTTTCTCAATAAATCTTATTTTTGAAGAATAGCACAAACTCATAAAGCACATATTTTCAATTTCTAATGCTTAGCTAAAGGATTGTATATATTAAACACTGAGTAATTGTGGTTGCTGGTAGGATCGGTGGTAATAGACATTTTCATTCCAATAACTGATTCTAATAATGAATAAATTAAACTTTTGAACTATGTGGTGTTTTGGATTCATTTTCAAAACAGTGGTTCAAGTTATGTGGGAAGGGGAAAATAGAATTTTTCTACAACTCTTTAAAGGAGCCCTGTCCTTTTCTAGCATCATTATAACAAAAGACATAGCTGCTTTAAAGAGTCATAGACAAGTTTTATATTTGTACATATTTTATAAAACCTTTCCCTGATTATTTCTGTAGCATTATACACTCCTGTAAAAGATGCATGCTATCTGTAAGGAACATTATTAGAAGAACATATTCTATAACAGAGTTCCCAAACCTTTCTGGGTTGGCAGCCTGGGGGGGGGGGAGAGCAAGTGCCTTTACCCGCGCATGTGCATGTGAATGGGGCCGTGAACGTGCACAATGCTTGCGGCGACACTAGCGCGAGTGGAGGGCATGCACAGTGGCCAGCCACTCATGCGGCCCAGTGGCCAACAGGCCACAGCCCGGTAGTGGACCGTGGCCCACTGGTTGGGGACCCCTGTTCTATAGTTGTTCATGCATGTTTCTATAAGTTGTTCCTTGATTACTTAACACAAACAGAAACTTTGCATCTTTTCTCTACATCTTGGCAAGCAAGAGTCTCATTGATAATAGATCATAGGTCAGTGATAGTGCAGTCATTGTTAAGGAAAGGAGGTTTGGGTTTATCAGATTTGAAATTGTATTTTGATGGTTTGGCTAAAAGAGTGGGTGAATCTTCAGAATAAGATGCATGACCTAGAAGGTCATGAATTAACATTTGGATCACACGGCTACTTATGGCATGACAAGGTTAAAGTAAATGTTGATTTCAACAGCCACTTTGTTAGATGTACCATTCTAAAAGTTGGAATAAATATAAAGGTTTTTTACGAGATGCCTCTGGATTTCCCCACAGGAAGCTTTTTTTAAAAGAAATGGTGATGAAGCTGGACTGGTGGACATGGTAAAATAATATCTTTTAATTTTGGTTATCCTACTCTCAAGTCTAAGGAAGAGCTAGAATCAGAAGGACATGTCTGCCATTGGTTTACATATCTACAACTGAAAGAAAGAAGAGTTATGGGTTTGACTTCGTTAAAAATGAATTGGAAATCTTACTGTGTGGTAGTGATGAGCATATTGCTAAGGTCTAAAATGTTACTGAATTTAAATTTGGAAAGTGAACATGTAAAGCATTGTATGATTCAACGGGCAAGGAATTTTGGATATAATGTAATACTTGAACAATGGGAGAACATGTGGAAGAAAGGTTTAAAATTTACATTAAATTACAATTTAAAAGAAAATTTCTATAAGTTGATGTATCGTTGGTATTTAACTCCAGACAAGTTATCAAGAATTTATAAAGGTATTTCAAATGAACGTTGGAAATGGAAATGTAAAGAGACTTTTTATCATTTACGGTGGACATGTGACAAAGCAAAGAAATATTGGAATAGGATTCATGTTGTAATACAGAAAATTCTTAAAGTGAATATAAAGATAAACCAGACACTTTTCCTTTGGGTTTAATGAAAAAAGACTTGGGGGGGGGGGAATTGGAACTTTGATGCTATACATGTTGACAGCAGCAAGACTATTCTACGCACAAAAATGGAAGGACATTTTGACCCCAACACTGGACGAATGACTGCAAAAGTTGATGAGGTTGGCAGAGATGGCTAAATTGCCTGCTTTGAGCAAGGAAAAAAAATACTTTTGTCTCTACCTGGAAACCGCTTCTGGACTTTGTGCTTGAGGTAGAAAAAAATGAAACTTTGACTTTGGGTTTTACTGATTAGATAGATTTGTTGTTATAGAAATGGCTAGTTTAAACTATCATGTAAAAGTAAAAAGTTGTGGTTTGATGTTACTACCCTATTCTACTGCACCAAAGGGAGGCGGAAGTCAATGCCTTTTCTTTATTTTTTCCCTTTCTTTTCCACACTTTTCCGTTCCCTTTTTCCTTCCCTATTTTTCCTACTATTTGCTTTTGTATTTTTTTTTTGTATGTTTTATCATAAACCAATAAAAATTGTTTTTTTAAAAATAATTTTTATTGAATTTTTACAACATTTAAAATCACATATTCACTTTTACAGCTATCCATTATCGGTATCAATCCTAATTTCAAATTTCCTAATCCTAGCCTATTATTTTATACATTTTGTAATTTCTTATAATTATCCATATATGTACTCAACTGTATTATACATTCTACTATTCTATATAAATATTATATACAAATAAATATAAATATAAATGTAAATATAAACATATACATACACACACACACACACACATACACACATACAGTTTTGTTCTAACCCATATTTATGCATTGATTTTACTTTTATGTTCAAGCCAGTTGTACCACTTATTCCATATCTTGTAATAATCAGTTTCCTCTCTGTCATGTAATTCCATTGTTAATTTATCCATTTCTGTGCATTCTAGTACCTTTTTTATTATCATTGCGCTTGAGGGGACATTTGCTAATTTCCAGTTTTGGGCAAATATGATCCTGGCTGCAGTTATTGATATGGAGCATGATGTATTGGGTTTTTTTTTATATATATTTCCTTTTATAATTCCTAATAAAACCAGCTCTGGTTTCATCTCTATTTCTTGATCTATAACTTCCAACCATTTTTTAAATTTTCCTCCAATAATTCTTTGCCTTTGGGCATATCCACCACATATGGTAGAACGTCCCTTGCTCATGGTTACATTTCCAACAATTTGCCGATCTATTTGGAAACATTTTTGCCAACCGTGCCGGAGGTAGGTGCCATCAATAAAACATTTTGTAGATATTTATAAGCTGCTGCCATCGTCAATTTATAATTTTTCTCTCATATTTTCTCCCAATCTTCCAATTCAATAGTATATCCAAAATTTTGGGCCCAAATTACCATTGTCTCCTTGACTGTTTCCTCTTCCATTTTAAAATTTAACAGGCAATTATAAGTTTTGGTTATCATTTTTTCTTCTGTCCCTATAGAATTTTGTCCAGTTCTTGTTCTTTTTGGAATCCGTATTGTACTAAATCTTTTTTATACCTAGACTGTATTTGTAAGTAAGGCCACCAATCTATTTCTATTCCTAATGATTTCAGTTCCTGGTTTGATTTAAGTTTCTCTTGCTCATCTAATAATTCTTTATATGTCACTATCTTGTTCAGATCCAATACGTTCATAAACCAATAAAAATTGTTAATTGCGAATAATAGAGCAGTCGTGATCCAGCTCCCCAGAAATAGATGGTTCCAGAAGAGCAGATCTCTATGAAATGTCTTCTGCGAAGTCTTTTTTAAGGGCAAATTTTGAGTCAAATAATGTGATCTCTAGAACAATAACAATAATAGATAATTTTATATAGGACTGCTTTTATATGGTAATCTCTATGGGTGAAACAGATTGGACTTGGAAACATGGAGAAGAAAAGGGGTGCCAGCCTGCCTGGGTCATCAGGGAAAAGTAGGGTGTCAACTCACGAAGCATTCCTGACTTGCTCTCGAGTTGCCATAGGCAGGGGGATGGGGAATTGAACATCGCAGCTGCATTGAAGAACTTGCACTTTAGTCAAAACAAAGCACATTCCAGCCGGCTACGTCAAGGTCATATCCACGCAGACCCACAGTGGCCGGAGGGAGGGACCTCTACAACCCGCGAAATTGCTTCATTGGAGAATGTGACTGATGACACACTTTGGGGGGAGGTGGGAGGGGGAAATAGGGTCAGAGCCGGGACACAAATTAAGTGAGGTCAGAGTTGGCTTCACTTGGTCCGTGCTGACATTAAGCTCCTAATAAATAACTGGATTTCTTTTGAAGCTTGGCTTGAGGCTCATAATTTAATTAGGGCATCGGTCGGAACCCTGACATGGAGGAACACCGTATTTCATTACTACCTTACACATGTATCCATACAGTTTTATATAAATACCAGAGCAAACCCCACTCATTTTCCTTCCATTCATATTTATTCTCATATTTATCTTGACTGCTACAATAGTGCCAGGACCACTACCTACCTGAAATGTCTAGCCTGCTATCATCCTGCTCTTCATCTTCCACTGAACTTTAGGTAACTTTTATTTAAAATTAGTTTAAGGAAGGCTTCTAGGCTTAACAGCTTTTACAAAGATAAATTGTTCTAAAATCTAATCCTGATATGAAATGGTAGTAGGCTTCTCCCACAGTCATCATTTTGTGCCCAACCATTGAGCTATCAACTTGACTCTTTGACCTTCTGGTACTAATAATCGGAATTTGGGAGTCTGGGTAATGTGACTGATTCAATTTTTTGACTTTTTTTGTGGCAGTCGTTAAGGGAATCAGCATGGACATTAAGTGAATCTGATTGTTGTGAAAAACATGGTCATTAAGTGAATCAATTATTCACAATGGGTGTGGTTTTGCCATAAACCGGAAGTAACAACAGCTTTTGGCAAAACTAAAACATGGTCATATGATTGCAGGATGCTTCCAACAGCTGTAAATGTGTGCTGTTGAGTATCTGAAGTGGAGTCATGTGACCATGTGCTGGAGTGGGACTGACCATTGGAAGTTTGGATTTGAATCACATGTTCCCATTTTTGCAGCTGTCATAACTTCAGCCCGTCGTACTGTACGTCGAGAGCTACCTGTATTTTGCAAGATTAAGCCTGTCCAGTTTGCCTGTTCTGTTGTTTTCTTCTATAACTCTTTCTCAATTTCTATGGTTTAAAGGACAATGACTCAGCTTGATCAATTCGGAGTACAGCTGGAATAATTATTTCCCTTGATTTGTAAACGATACTTCTAAGTATGTGCAATTCTTGTCATCTTCACCCTTTTTTGTGTGTGACATAAAGAGTATTTCAAAAATCCATGGAGACAACTACAACTCTAAACCAAAACAGCCTGAATTGTTCTTCCCATTGTTTGCAATATGCCTATCTCTTCTTTTTCTTTTTGTTGCCTGGAATGACTAATGGAGCCCATTCTGCTTTGAAATGTGTCTATTGTTCATGCTATCAAGAAGAAGCATTGTCTGCAGATTTATAGGACCATTTCCTTTCTGAGCACAACTGCGTGGTGGAAAAATCGTAGCCTTCTTTGTTAGTCTAGTGATGACAGTGATTGGAGGCTTAGGCTACAAAAATGCCACTATTTGGTGCTTTAAAAAACATCCTTATATAGGTAGTCCTTCACCTATGACTACAGTTAGGATTGGAACATCTGCTAAGCTATACTGTATGTGAGGTATGTGAATACGCTGATTTTATGTACTTTTTTGCCATGGCCATTAAATGAATCACTGCAGTTAAGTGAATCTGACTTCCCCCGTTGACTTTGTTATCAAGGGAAGGTTACAAATGGCAATCAGATAACCTCAGGACACTGCAACCATAATAAATGTTATGATCATATGAGTGTGGAGACTTCATGATAGTTGTAAATTTGAGGACTGATCAAGTCACTTTTTTTTAAGTGCCATCATAATTTCAAATGGTCATTAAGTGAATTGGTTATAAGTTCAAGGCTACCTGTAAATAGAACAATACGGATACAGGGGGGAAAAGCTAGATCAAAAGTAACCGAACAAGCAAAGGTAAATTTTGGAGCCTATTCTGTGTGGGATGGATATAACATCTCTGCCACCACTGTATCCACTTGAGGTCCAGAAGAGCCACTTGAGGTCATTGGAATTTTATCCATATCTGATTTAGAATTCTTACTCATTGCAATATTTCATGCGTAAAATCATTTGCACCAACTCTTAATTCAACTGCTGTACTTTTTTCAATATAAGTATAGGCCTTGGTCCATCCAACTGCTTCTCTTTGGATGCATTTCATTAGCGAAACCAGAAAATGTTGAAAGAGTTGGTGTACAGGTCTTCTGTACATGAATATTGTTTTAATGACTATTAATATTTAGTCAACAAGAAATTATGCAGGTTACCCTCTCTGAGAAGAGAGATCAGTCCAGGCACTTCCAGGCTGGCTGTGAAATTATATCTTCAGTCCTATAGCCCAAAACTTAGGTTTTGGAAGGTGGCGATTCTCACCAATATTCCTTTTTAGGATAAAGCATTAGAGCTACTTCTCTAATTTTCTCTGGGAAAATTGTGGCACCTGTTAAAAAGGCTGGGACTTTGATTGCATGGTTGTGGTCATTCTCTTTTTGATACTGCCATTAACCCTTCACTAACAACAATACAGGTAGCACTAGCAATAGTATTTAGACTTATATACCGCTTCATAGTGCTTTACAGCCTTCTAAGCGGTTTACAGAGTCAGCCTATTTCGCCCAACAAGCTGGGTCCTCATTTCTCCAACCTCGGAAGGATGGAAGGCTAAGTCAATCTTGAGCTGGTCAGAATTGAACTGCTGGTAGTGAGCAGTGCCTGCAATGTTGCATTCTAACCACTGCGCCACCCTGGCTAAGATAGCCATGCCTGTTTTATAACAAGGGTAAGAATGAATAACATCTATGGAAACACCACCCAAAATTAATACATTCATGAAGTGAATCCAGCTTCTCCCATTCACTTTGCTTATTGGAAGCCGGCTAGGGAAGGTTGCAAATGATGATCAGATGACCCTGTACCAGTAGCCAAGTGCCCAAATTTTGATCATGTATGGTACAATGTTTGTAAATGTGAGGACTGGTTATAAGTTACCTTTTTCAGTGCCATTGTAACTGAACAGTCGCTAAATGAATGGCTGCAAACTGAGGAACATCTATAGAGTTAAAAATATTTTAGAGAATGAACCACATCATGATTAATCATTCTGATTTGTCTTTTTAAATTGTTAACGTTAACAAGAGTTGGGAAGGAAGAGAAGAGGCTTAGTCACAAGCTTATCATAATGCTACTGTATACCAGAGTATCTCATTCCAGTGGTGGGATTCAATTTTTTTTACTACCGGTTCTGTGGGCGTGGCTTGGTGGTCATGTGACTGGGTGGTCATGTAACTGGGTGGGCATGGCTGGGTGGTCATGTGACTGGGTGGGCGTAGCCAACTTGATGTCACTCACATTAGGGAGCACCTTGCCTGGCCTCTCCTTGCCTCAAAGGCCTCAACGAGATACAATTTCCCTGTCTATTTACTACTACTCAACATCCAAAATATACTATTTAATCCTATGTATATATGCCATATGTGTACATACATATTACATA
>QLTV01002718.1:3675186-3717337 GCA_003457575.1 Thermophis baileyi | reverse complement strand
CTTCAGCAACAGAGTGATCAATGCCTGGAATTCACTACCTGACTCTGTGGTTTCTTCCCCAAACCCAAAAAACTTTAACCTTAGACTGTCTACTGTCGGCCTCACCCCATTCCTAAGAGGTCTGTAAGGGGCGTGCATAAGCGCACCAGCGTGCCTACCGTCCCTGTCCTACTGTCATATTGTCCTCATCTATCTGTATTCACTTTGATTATGTTTATGTTTATACCTGTACCTGCTATCTTGTACATGTTTGACAAACAAATAAATAAATAAAATAAATAAAATAAAAACAGTGATTTATCCATTTCTTATTCTATAGATCAGGGGTGTCAAACTCGATTTCATTGAGGGCCGCATCAGGATTGTGTTTGACCTCGGGGCCGGGGTGGCCGTGGCCAGGGTGGGCATGGCCAGCTTGACGTCACTCGTGTCGGGGGTGCCTGTGGTGGCCTGAGCGCTCTGCCAGCGAAAACAAGCTCCTGAGCTCTGTTTTCGGCTGTGACGGCCTCCTGCAACCCTCTGCCAGCAAAAACGGAGCTCAGGAGGGCCACCTGCGGCCCTCCCGAGCTCCGTTTTCACTGGTAGAGGCACTGCGGGCTGGTCCTTCGCTGTTTCCAGGGCGGCCCCATGGGCCAGATCTAAGCACCCTGCGGGCCAGATCTGGCCCCCGGGCTTTGAGTTTGACACCCCTGCTATAGATAAATGCTAACTGAATTGGTACCTTAATTTGTCTTCTAAAATTCTGGGACTGTTTCTACCATGTATGGAATATATTGGCTTAAGGAATACGAATTAGGCTCTGTAGCCCACATTTTTCTTCCAGTACTTTTGTTACTATTGCCCAGTGTCTGCCCCTGAGTTGATTACCTCACTTTCACTAATTCTAGGATATAACAAGATTAGGCATAACATTCTCTGGATTGAGAAATGTGGTCAAAGCAACCATGTTATGGAAGTTCCACATGGATTCCCTCCAAAAGAGAAAGGAAAAATTGGGAGCCAAATACTTTTATCAGTTTTCTCCCATATATTCACATCTTCAATATTTAAGATGTGAATATATGGGAAAAACTGATAAAATATTTGGCTCCCAATTGTTCCTTTCTCTTTGGATCCAAGCATCTTTAGTACATTTGGTTGGCTAACAAAGAACATACTTTGTCAATGTATCTGGCTGAATGTCTGTATTCTACCTCATGAACACATCCCATTGTTTGTACTTTACTCAGGGGTGGGTTCTGGATTTTCTTACTGCCGGTTCGCTCAGGGATGCGCTGCGGGTGCGCGTGTGCTCACAGTACAAAAAAAGCTTCTGCGCATGCGCAGAAGCAAAAAACAAGATGGCGCTGCCTACGGCACCGCTGAGAGAACTGGCTTGGGGGCGTGGCAGGCGTGGGTCACTACCGGTTCCTGTGACCCACGTCATCACATTACTAACGGTTCTATAGAACCGGTCCGAACCGGTAGGAACCCACCTCTGACTTTACTGGATATCCTTCTAGATGTGTAGGAACTCAAGTTAGTCAGGTATTAATTAAGGAAAGGACTTTTTCACTAATGGTAGTAATACAGGGAACACATGGAATGCATCTTACACAACACTGACCTTTATCATCAAGCAAAGTTTTGGGATTTGCTCAGAAATTAGCTGGTAACTGGCCAAGTATGTTGCTCCTGTGTGTATTTAATTGGTATGTTTTAAATATTTTTAGTGTTTTATTGCCTTTATTGTTTTCAAATGATTGTAATTAAAAATGTTTGTTTTAAAATGTTGTAGTATTTTTTCTTTCTTTCTGAATTGTAAGCCATGCAGAATCATTCACTGAGATGGCCAGCTATAGAAATTGAATAAATAAATAAATAAAAATCCCGAAATTCTATAGTTTTTAGTCCCAGCATCTGAAGGCTGATTTCCTGTATCCCAACTAAGGCAATTTGTTTATTTAAATTTATTTGCTGCCTATCTAACTGTGGGACTTCTGTAGGTGTATTATTACAACAATAAAAAGGAAGAAATAAAAAGTGTAAACAGAAGTAAAATAGTAGAACAATAAAATAAACAATGAAGGAGAGCAGAATGAGAATACATCAATATGATAACCAAAAAGATGAATGAGTGGAGAGTAGAGAACAAGGGGGAGTAGGTGTAAGAGGTGGAATCTGCTATCAATCCAATTTTAGCATAGTAATTCCAGAATGGTTGCTGGAATTGGGTATGTCTAGTTTAATGAAAAGAAGGACTGGGGTGACACAATAGTAGTCTTCCAATATCTCAGGGGTTGCCACAAAGAAGAAGGGGTCAACCTATTCTCCAAAGCACCTGAGGGCAAGATAAGAAGCAATGGGTGGAAACTAATCAAGGAGAGAAGCAACCTAGAACTAACAAGAAATTTCCTGACAATTAGGACAATTAATCAGTGGAACAACTTGCCTCCAGAAGTTGTGAATGCTCCCAACACTGGAAAATTTTAAGAAGAGATTGGACAACCATTTGTCTCAAATGGTGTAGGGTTTCCTGCTTGAGCAGGGGGTTGGACTAGAAGACCTCCAACTCTGTTGTCCCTTCCAATTCTGTCATTCCATTCCATTCCATTCCATTCCATTCCATTCCATTCCATTCCATTCCATTCCATTCCATTCCATTCCATTCCATTCCATTCCATTCTATTGTAGCACTATAAAATCCTCTATGCCATTGGTGGTATATTTTTCTATATTTACATATTTTTTGGAGAAAGTGACAAGTTTTGCATAGTATTACCATTTTACAGGTAGTCCTCGACTTATGACCACAATTGAGCCCAAATTTTCTGTTGCTAAGTGAGACAGTTGTTAAATGACGTTTGCCCCAATTTATGACCTTTTTTGCCACAATTGTTAAATGAATCACTGCAGTTGTTAAGTGAATCTGGCTTCTCCATTGATTTTGCTTGTGAGAAGGTTGCAAAAGGCGATCACATGACCCCGGGACACACTGATCATAAATATGAGTCTGTTGCCAAGTGTCTGAGTTTTGATCACATGACCATAGGGATGCTGCAACAGTCATAAGTATGAAAAATGGTCATAAGTCACTTTTTTCAGTGCCATTGTAACTTTGAACGGTCATTAAATGAAATGTTATAAGTTGAGGATTACCTTTCCCCCCCCAAATTTTATTGATTTTTTTTATTAATTACATTTCTTAGTGCTTAATAAACATAGTGTTGTCTGGGTATTTAATTTGCTTAACAATTCTGATTATATTCTTAATCACCCCTTTTTTCCAACCACTGGTAAAATACTCCATGTTTGATAGTATTCTGTGTCTTCTTTCTGCTTAATTTTCAATGTCAATCTATCCATTTCTGCACAGTCTAGTATCTTCTTAATTATCTCTTCATCTTGCGGTGTTTCTTCATTTTTGTAATATTGTGCGAATATAATCCTCGCTGCTGTTACAACATGTAATATTAAATACATACTTTTCTTATCTAATTTTTCTGATATTATACCTAATAAAAACAGTTCAGGTTTAAAATCTACATGATTCCTTATCATCTTTTCTAACCACCTGTGTATCTTTGCCCAAAATTACAGGATTACCTGTATTTTGATAATGGAATGTGTTGCTGACCCTGGGGAATCAGGGAAAGAGATGCTACCTGGGAAACAATCAGAGAATAGAGGCAGGAACCCCAGTGACTTAATATTCAGAGAAAGAAACTTAGCAAGGTTCAACCAATCAACCAGCCAACCAGCCAACCAGCCAACCAGCCAACTCATCTATGTATCTTTCTATCATCTATCTATCATCTCTCTCTACATCCATCCCATCCCATCCCATCCATCCATCCATCCAACCATCCATCCATCCATCCATCCATCCATCCATCCATCCAGCCAGCCAGCCAGCCAGCCAACCAACCAACCAACCAACCAACCAACCAACCAACCAACCAACCAACCAACCAACCAACCAACCAACCAACCAACCAACCAACCAACCAACCAACCAACCAACCAACCAACCAACCAACCAACCAACCAACCGTGGTGATGGGAATTTTCTACTTTCAGACTTGCAAGATTCTGTTAATGTAGCCTTAAAATAAACTAGTTAATCTAGTTGTGTTTCCTATCTGGTTTACCTGGGAGGGCTGACATCAATTTTGCAAATCTAAAAGTACAGACTTGCTTCTGTTTTTAACTTCTTGATTCATTAGGACAGAGTTTCAGTGCCTAGTTGTTTGTTAGGCAGATCTCTTCTTGTTCTCCAAGGTCAGACACACATTCCCTTACAATTTTTTATTTTCCTTCCTTGCCCTCTTTGCCAGTTACAAATAGAATATAGATGAGTAGATCAGCATTTTTAAGGTCTGCTTTAAGATAGTGAATTCTTCCTCTCTATGATACACCA
The DNA here is from genome assembly GCA_003457575.1 of Thermophis baileyi. Classification (NCBI taxonomy): domain Eukaryota; kingdom Metazoa; phylum Chordata; class Lepidosauria; order Squamata; family Dipsadidae; genus Thermophis; species Thermophis baileyi. The sequence goes on along the minus strand of QLTV01002718.1, from coordinate 3,712,938 downwards.
ATGCAGAACATTATGGCTTCAGTTGGATACAGTTCTTTTTATAGTGTTCCTAATCTGGTGCCCTTCTGATGTCTTGTATTTGCAAAGAGAATGGTTGAAGTTTATAATAAATAATCTACCTTTAGTGATCCCTTTCTTGAATTTTGTGCAGATCATCAAAAAGCTAATACAATCCTTGGATGTATAAACAGAGGCATAGAATCAAAATCACGTGAATTATTAGTACCACTTTATAAAGCCTTAGTAAGATGACACCTGGAATACTGCATCCAGCTTTGATCACATTGCAAAAAAGATGTTGAAACTTTGAAAAAAGTGCAAAGAAGAGCAACTAAGATGATTAAAAGCCTGGAGAGAAAAACAGATGAAGAACGGTTGCAAGAGTTGGGTATGGCCAGTCTAGAGAAAAGAAGGACTAGGGGGGACATGATAGCAGTATTCCAGTATTTGAGGAGCTGCCACAAAGAAGAGAGGGGTCAACTTATTTTCCAAAAGGGGGTCGCTGGTTCCAGCGGGCCGGAGAAGCCACAGAGAAGGCCCTCCCCCGCGGGCCCGCCAGTTGGCACTGTTTAGCTGACGGGACCTGGAGGAGCCCAACCCTGGGGGATCTTACCGGTCGCTGGGAGCTATGTGGCAGAAGGCGGTCTCGAAGATTAAAGGCCTGGAGACCAAAACATAAGAAGAACGGTTGCAGTATTTGGGTTTGGCTAGTCTAGAGAAAAGAAGGACTAGGTGGACATGATAGCAGTATTCCCGTATTTGAGAGGCTGTCACAAAGAGGAGGGGGTCAATTTGTTTTCCAAAGCACCAGAAGGCAGGACAAGAAACAAAGGTTGGAAGATTCTGATTCTGATCACATGCTTGGTACTTACAATGCTGGAGATTGGATAATCTCTGTGCCTATGAATCCTTGAACCATATGGGCAAATGGTGAGAGATTGATAAGGAAAAAGGTCTTCCCATTTGTTCCTCTGTCTGGTTCTCATTGGGTGTATTGTTAGTGAAATAACTCTCTGTGTAGAAGAAACAAAGGATCTTTCTGCTTAAATTAGAAAGAAGTGTTTTCCTCTCTCCGAGATGTAATTTTCTCAAATCTAGAATTGAGTTTTTCTGTCTTGATTAATTTCTCAGTACAGATAGTCCTTAAATTACAGCCATTCTTCTAGTGACCATTTGAATTTACAACGGCATTGAAAATGACTGTTTTTCACACTTATGACCTTTGCAGCATCCCTGTGATCATGTGACCAAAATTTGGACACTTGACAACTGGCATGTATTTATGACGGTTGCAGTGTCCTGGGGTCATGTGATCACCTTTTGTAACCTTCTGACAAGCAAAGTCAATGGAGAAGCCAGATTCACTTAACAACGGTGTTACTAACTTAACAACTGCAGTGAGTCACTTAACAAGTGCAAGAAAGGTTGTAAAGTGGGGCAAAACCCACTTAACAAATATCTCGCTTAGCAACAGAAATTTTGGGCTCAATTGTGGTCATAATTCAAGGACTACCTATATAACTAGTGTTTGCTTCAAATGCAATTAATATCTGCTAGCAGGTGCTAGGTTGGGTTAGGCCCACGTGCAGCCTCCTATTAATGAACTTTTTGTTTTGTTGTTATGGGACATTTTGCTCTATAATTTGTCTCTTTTCAGCTCTCCCTATGATCAGAACCTCTGTCTCTAACAGGGGCTCCTGCTAAATTCAAATCTCCAACATATAGTATAGGATGTAATGACAAATCTGAGAGAAAAAGCATGATGTACTTTTCATCAACCACCCTTCTCCCCATTTTTGGAAGGTTATTTAGGCAACATGTTAGCTTTCCAATTCCTTGTTTTAAAAGCCAGTTGTTTGATTAATTCCTCAAAAAGCTTTATATGAGATTCTAAAAGCATTGGCAAGCCTTGAGTGGCATTCTCCTGTAATTGTCTTGTTTCTGATGTATTATAATGGTCTTTTTTGTCCTGTCTTTGGTAATTAGTTAATTGTTTGGGGAACTTTGCATCAAGAAGGAGATTTTCCTATTATTCATAAAAGGCATTATGAAAAAAATAAACCTGAATATTTTAAGCTGGGATTTTCAACATATTGGCAAGGCTTCAATAGCTCCTGAAAACAATTTTCAAAGGTTTTAGTTAGCTTTCTTAATGATGCCAGCAATCCATAAGTTGAAAGGATAAATATGCCAAATCTGCCAACATATCATTTTAGTCTGTAGTAAAGGCATATATTATGTTTGTTTCCCCCATCTTGATTTTTTTATTGGCATGGGTGAATGTGGGTGTGAGCATACTGTACGTGCATGATTATTGAGGTTTGATACGGGTGGTTGGCAAAGGGTTGGATTTAAAGTACAGTTAGAAAGTAATGCAGTAGTGACTCTTTAATAATATTTCTAATTCAGCCAATGTGTCTCCGGTATTAACAAACGAGGCTTTGGTATTAACAAATGTGCTTTGATATATCCTCTTAGCAAATACTGCGGCTAGCTTGTGAATTCTAATGAGCTTAAATAAGCTTTTTCTCATTATTACTCATTATTTGATATTTCACAGTTTTGCACATATGCATTGTACATGCAAATCTGCTTTAATGTAGAAATATAGTTGCTACATTATGTGCATATTCTTTTTCATTGATGTTCCCTTTTGATAATCATTATTTATAATGTTTTGGAAAGAGGTCACTATACCAAAAATAAATCATAAATAGCAGAGACCATAAGTACCATTTCTTTCATAAAAGGAGTAACTGAAAGAAAATGTTATTAGTGACGATAGACTTCCAAAACTTCAATTAGCAATTCTCTTGCTACTATACTATCAAAGTCTACTGTTAAATTGAAAAAATATTGAACTCATATTCTAATTTTCTCCAGCGCATTCAGATTATATTTTATTAGTTTGTCATTGGTGAATATTAGGACAGAGCAGACTAAAAAAAGTAATTTCCCGAACGCCATCACTCTGCTAAACAAACAATTCCCTCAACACTGTCAAACTATTTATAAAGTCTGCACTACTATTAATCTTCTCATCGTTCCTATCACCCATCTCCTCCCACTTATGACTACATGACTGTAACTTTGTTGCTTGTATCCAGTGGTGAAATCCAATTTTTTTTACTACCGGTTCTGTGGGCCTGGCTTGGTGGGCGTGACTTGGTGGGCGTGGCTTGGTGGGCGTGGCAGGGGAAGGACATTTCCTCCCGATCGATCAGCTGGGACTTGGGAGGCAGAGAATAGATGGGGGCGGGGCCAGTCAGAGGAAGTATTTACCGGTTCTCCAAACTACTCAAAATTTCCGCTACCGGTTCTCCAGAACCTGTCAGAACCTGCTGGATTTCACCCCTGCTTGTATCCTTACGATTTATATTGACTGTTTCCTAATGTGATTTGATTGCTTATTTGTACCCTATGACTATCATTAAGTGTTGTACCTTATGATTCTTGAGAAATGTATCTTTTCTTTTATGTACACTGAGAGCATATGCACCAAGACAAATTCCTTGTGTGTCCAATCACACTTGGCCAATAAATAATTCTGTTCTATTCTATTCTAATTGTGTGGGTGGAAAGAATGAAAAGGCTTGAAATAAATATAAAGGTTTTTATTGTCAGAGAGAAGGAAGGAGTGGGTTAATGAATTGCTAGCTCCCTTAGATATACTACTTAGTTTCTTATAATCTTTACACCAAAGTAATAATTTGTTTAATTAATGAAAGACAATATGAGAAAATTAAATTGAATATTGTAGATTGGGATTTCTGGCAAGGTTTTAACAGCCTCTGAGTAATACTTTGAAAAGAACAGGTGTGTTCTATATAATTAATGCGAAAAAAGAAAAAGAAAGAATTCACAGAAACACAAAAGTGAGTAATTGTAGCCAAAGTAAAAAAGCCTGAAAAGCGAAAAAATAAATTATTAAAAATTTCAGAAAAGTGAAGACAAGTTATTAAAATATTAATAGCTCTATACATGCTTAATGTTTTCAGCCCTGCTGATTCTTTTCTTTATGAATACTACTCATATACAGGTAGTCCTCACTTATTGTTTGATTTAATGACTATTCAAAGTTACGACAGTGTAAAAAAATAGCTTTGAGACCAGTCCTTGCTTTATAACAGTCACAGCATCCCATGGTCATGTAATCCCCACTTGTGTGCTTTGCAACTGGCTTGAGACAAGCAGAGTTAATAGAGAAGGGAGAAGTAAAATCACAATCGTATAATGTCTCAGTTAATGACCGTGGCACTTAATGACAGAGTTGCACCAATTGTAGTCACTGTACAGCTGAACTTCCTATTATGTTGCTTAGTCTTTGTTCAAGAATTCAGAATTTTCTGGATCCATATAACACAGAAAGTTATAAAGCAAATTTTGTAAGGCCCACATCAGAGGTGGGTTGTTCCCGGTTCGGACCGGATCTATAGAACCGGTAGCGGGAATTTCCCCCCACTTGCCGAACCAGGAGCCACACCCATGAACCGGGTCTCTCGGTGGCACCATAGACGCCACCATTTTGTTTTTGGCTTCTGCGCATGCACAGAAGCTGGGTTTTTGGCACTGCGCATGCACGCACAGCCGTGCGGCAGGGCTGCACAGCACGCAATGCGCGGCGCACAACGTGCATGCGCCCACGTGACGTGGGAGGAAGCGAACCGGCGGCAAGGTAAGTTAGAACCCACCCCTGACCCACATCCTGGAAGATTCACACAATATACTAAACCCAAAAAAAAAAAAAAGATATGAAGCCATTCATTGGGTAAGATGGTGGACTTCAAAATTTAACAGAATTTAAATTCTGCTTGTAGACATACTTCATATCCATTCTGATTTTAAATTATGGGTGTTCTCTGTATCATAATTAAGTTTCTTTTTAATTTATTTTCCAATGAAACAGTAAGCAAAAAACATTCTCATGAAGTTCTGGTTCATTTATTTTATTTCCAATCCATTCAAAAGCACTTTCATCAAAAAAATAATGTTTCAAAATAATTATCCCCTCTATCCATTTTAAATTTTCTTACATCTACTCCTTGTTAAGTCTTTTCTAAAAGTTTTTAAATCATTAAATGCATTTGTTTCCCTTTGTAACCCAAAAAGAATGTTGAGTCACCAAGTGGAATTTTCTTATAGTGATGCTCAGTAAATCTCTCTTTAATTGTAAATTAGTTACATCGAAAAGTGATTAAGAAAGAGGCTCGTGGGAACATTGTGTCCATATAGGCTGCATTATGGCTGTGAATTTGAATGAAATCCCTGGGCCCCCAACTATTAAGTTCACAATCCAACCACAAAAACCTCAGTTCCTGCTATCTACGAGGAGCACTTTCTGGAGTGCAAGTGGGTGATCTCATGATCTCTCTTTTTATCCAGAAAGACTATGCTGATCAGAATTCACTGTCTGGCTGCCAATCACCATCACAATTTCAATCTATGGCTGCCAAACACCATCACAAAGCTGTCCTCTCTCGTTCAGGGATGATTAGCTCACCATGAATCCTAACCAGAACTCCAAAAATCCAATCACTTGTCAAATAATCCACTTTTCTTCACCCAATAGTATAGCATAAACAAGCAAACATAAATAAATAAATAAATAAATAAATAAATAAATAAATAAATAAATAAATAAATAAATAAATAAATAAATAAATAAATAAATAAATAAATAAATAAATAAATAAATAATATGCTACTATGGAAAGAAATATCCATCTGGTTCAGTTCCAAGCTGGGGGAAGGCCCTGGAAATAAAGTGGAGGTTGAAGGCTGATTCAAAAGATGGTTTATTGTTGAAGCAGAACCACAACCACGTGTGATTCTGGGCAGCTGACAAAATGGAGTTGAATGAAGCTTTTATACCTTCTTTTGGGCTTTGTATTTGAGCTTCCTGCTCCTATGCAAGAACATATCCTGTAATATTCTAATATTGGCTGTTGTCAGATTCCTATGGAGTTATGTAGGTGTCCTAGCTGGCTCTATAGGCAATAGAGGAAATGCAAATCCTAGGTGCTTGTCTGAGTTAATTTTGTCAACCTCTGGCTTATTGTTTATTTGAGCTCCCAGGTGAAGTTTGGACTGCTCTGGGAGTGGTGCAATGAAGGGGCTTTAATGAATGGGCTGTGGACTGCTCTGGGCTGCTTCTAATTCTACCATTCTGCCTTTATTTCAAAATATCCTGTCTTGAATGAATTACCAAATCTGCATTTCTAAAAGGTGGCCTCCTCAGTTTCTGCTTGGGGGCAGGGAGACTGAGTCTGCTTTCCATCTCTAAAAAAACATGTTTCTCCATTTCTCATTTAGGGAAATATAATATTCTGCCTTTTTAATATTTCCCAAAATATTTCATTCTTCTAGGAAGAGGGGGAGGGCCCTTTCCACACTACTTTTACAGGAGTGATCAGGAGTGTATACAATTTTGCCCAACGATCAAGAATACTGTGAGCTCACTACAGAAGTAAATGCAATAAAAATCATAGAGAATATCCAGCACCCATTTGTTTTTATAATGGTCTTATCCAGGAGTATCCATTGGGGTTGGGTCAAAAATGTCAAGATAACAATTGCTGCTGCACAATTTATATCCTGCCCCTCTTACTTTTTTTTTATTATCACTCCTTGCATATTCTGGGGTTTCCCTTCTCTTAATAACTTCAGAGATTGAAATTGCAATAAGCCATAATGTGTTTTATTTGCTTTTTGCTTAACTGGCCCTTAAATTAGGCCCACCATTGTGATTTCTAAATCATGGATCAAAGTTTTGCATGATATTGTCTTATTCACTAAATCCATGGTTAATTAAATGTGTGAATAGGGCTTGTAAATTTCTGCCTGCTTATTACTTTAAGACCATTTGGTCTCTCACTTAATGCCCTTCTGTGGAAGTTTTAATCTGCACAGAACACTTCAAAGGCATCTTAAGAGAACCTCTTCTTCAACACACATATTGCAATGTGATGAAATGCAAGCAGTGTATGTGTGTCAGCAGATCTAACACCTATGCAGAAGGCCATGGGTGAAGGAAAGTGTGAATGTTGGGTGGGCGTTTTAAATGTGTATAAAATAGCAAGCTTGTTTTTTTAGGGAGTAAAACTTGTCATAAATCAAGGTGTTTCTGGAAGACTAGAACTAGGGCAGATCTCCCTTTACTGACTTGGTTCTGAATACTGCATATGCTTCCCAATTTTCTCTCCTTTAGTTTATCTGCCCCTATATGACATGATATTTGCATGCACTCTGGCTCTGTGGAACTGAAATTTCTTCAATGACTTTAATGAACTGGTGTTGAGAATTTTAGGCTCAAAGATTTATGATTTTTCAGTAGTGCCTGTGTGATGGTTTGTTTATTCATTAAATTTATGTGCTGCTCACCTCACTATCCAGAATTATTCTATGTGGTTTACAAATGGCATTAAAGGATAAACATAAAAACATTTAAAGCATTAAAATTAAATACAATTAAATAAACCTCAAAAAGCAAGAGCACGGATGGTATAAGAGTGGCCTTTTGTCTCTTACTCAACCAACCACCTTCAGCATAGTGTGCCCCAGAGGTGGGTTCCTCCCAGTTTGCACCGGTTCTATAGAACCGGTAATAAACCAGTGGTGATGTCACGGAGCCGGTTCTGTCGGTGCTGGTCCATGGACACTGCATTCTTTTTTTTTGGATATATTTTTTTGGAAAACAATTTTTTTTGGAATTTTTTTTTTTTGCTTCTGTGCATGCGCAGAAGCTAAGTTTTTGGCACTGCGTATGCGCCGCCATCTTGTTTTTTGCCTTTTTTTTGCTTTTTTTGCTTTTGCTTCTGCGCATGTGCAAAAGCTGAGTTTTCGGCACTGCATATGCGCGGCCACATGGCACGCAATGCGCGCGCAGCCACGCAGCGTGGGAGGAAGTGAACGGGCGGCGAGGTAAGTTAGAACCCACACCTGGTGTGCCCCCATCGGGGTTCCAAGCCAACTGGCAGAACGAAGTGTTCAGGCCCTTTTGGAGGGCCAGAAAGGGTGAGGCATATATCACCTGTGGTGGCAAGATGTTCAAAAGGGTGAGGGCTGTGGCAGAGAAGGCTCTTCTTCTTGACCTTACTAATAAAATTCCTTGGCTCTCTTGGGGTAGCTGATCCCATTAGGGTGAGATGGTCCCAAGCCATGAAGGGCTTTAAAGGTAATAACTGACACCTTGCATTGGGCCTGGAATCAAACAATGCAGCTCGTGAAACAATGGTGCTACATGAGCAACCTGAGGGGACTCCGGATTTGTCCCTGCCACTATGTTCTGTATTGGTTTTAGTTTTTGAATACTCTTCGAGGGTACTTCCAATAGCACATTTCAGTGGTTAAGTCATGAAGCTAGAAAGCAGGAGACCATGAGTTCTGCTTTAGCCATGAAAGCCAGCTGGGAAACTTTGGGCCATCATTCTCTCTCAGGCCAATTCACCTCACTGAGTAGTTGTTGTGTGTGTGTGTGGGGGGGGGGGAATGGGAGCAGAAAGGTGTGATGGAGATGTTTGCTGCCTTGAGTTATTTGTAAAAATAATAACGGTGAGATATAAAAAAAATAAAAGTGAGTGAGCAAAGTGTTTTTGTAGCTTCAGGGGTTATGCTTGTGAGGTAATATATAAAGCCTTGGAATTAGGCAGAATCTAGTTAAATTTCACACACTTGCATGCAGACACATGCAAACACAGTTAAAATTCACCAGATCAGCACCTCCTTATTTCTTTATTTTATTTATCTATACAGTATATCCTATTTCTAAACCCATATAAACCCATCTCCCTCCTACTAGTGGCCAACCTTCAAAGATATCCAAACTTTTCAACACATAGTTTGTAGTTATTAGTATTTCCTGCCCACTAACTGATTTCCCCCAATGTCTTGTATACATTGATATCCCCAACGTACAAGTAATTTACAAGCTAGAAGCCATAGCTTTCTGTTGGATAAAAAACAGAAGTGAATTGGTGATATGTTCAGGAAACAGGCAAACAAAAGTTTTTTCATGGGTATATAATTAATTTTTAATTAATTTTCTAAACTTCTGACAATTAGCAAATAATTAGCTCAAATGGAATTTTAAAAGATTAAAAAAAATCATGAAGGATAGAGACGGGAGGTGATGAGGCAGGCAGTGATGATAATCGAATAATGATCGATAATCGATAATTCATGGAAATTTCTACCAATGCCTTTGATAATCCTTGAAACAGGAGGAAAATTCCTTGATCTGGTCAATGACTTCCTTCCTTCCTTCCTTTCCCATAAGGCTTCCTAATTTGTTGGAACAAAAGAACAGATGGGAAGAAGCAACAAATAAAATCTGACCTTGTATAATCATAGCTGAGACGTCACCCTACTTCTTCTTAAAGTGTCATTAAGTGTTGGTGGCTAATACTTGAGTCTGCTTTAAAAACAAGGCTCACAAATTATCATAATGTAGATAATAGACGTCATTTTAAAAAGTTGGTTTATGGCTTAGCACTACGTATGAAGCAGCTAATTTTGAACTTCAACAAATCATGGCTAAATAGCTATCATCTAGCACAGTGAACAACAGTTATAATGTCTACTGCAGCTGTTTAACATCTTAATGTACTTATTAGATCACAGAGAAATTTTTGAAAAACAACTGTGACCTGTTTCTCAATAAAGTCATTTGCATCCCCTGTGCTCCATTTTGCTGGTATTTCTTGAATGTTTTTTACCTACTCATTGCTGATGATGTGCAGAATTGTTTGGGAAGTGCAAATTGACCATTATTATGTTGGTGTTTTGACTACTGTATGCTGGCAAAAACAAAACTGGTAAATGGTTCTCGTGTGTCCTTTCTTTCCTTAGAAGTGAAGGAGACAGCCTTTTTAATAGTGTAAAATAATTCTTTTTATCTCTACTGATAGGGTTACATTGCTCTTTTGAATGTGTTGTGCATTGGCTGTGTATTTGATGATTGTAATTGCAGTTTGAGTTTTGTAAACCATTCTGAATACTTTAAAGGGCAGGGTAAAATATTTAAATGTTTGTAAATAGAATTCTATTTTAACCCCTGTGGGAATAAGCATGGTTGATTCTAAACCCAGATATCCCCACTGAAATGCATGAGCTCCTAGTTCTCTAATTCTCAGCAAGTTGTAGTTTGTTGTTGTGTTTGAATGTTGCAAATTATGATTTGCTCACAAAATCTAGGTTTGAAGAAGGAAAGGAGTTGGTATCACCCCTACACTGTTTAGACCTTAAGAAAATTGAGATCCTGCTCTGATTTAGCTGGGCTGATTGGGATTCCTCAAATGTGCAGTCCCAGCATATCTCAAGGGTGTCTGATTTGGAAAAGTTTATGCACAACTTTCTAGTCTTTAACCAGTTTAAGAACCTGCTTTTTTATGACAGCAAAAAAGTACGGTATATCAGAATGATTTCATGCAACCTTAGCAATGTTAAGCAGAGACTAAGCTGATTGGAATTATGCAAAGTAAGAATGATAATTTAGTTAACCTTTGGGGTAATCATGCAGTTCAGTTGCTTATGATGCATATTGTTTGGGGAAGGTGGGACACCGTAAACTTGCTACGACCTCATTTCACAAATTACACAATGTTCTAATGTGGCAGCAGTTAACTTTGCTGTGGGTGCTCAGATATTATTACAAAGACGTCATTGGTCCTCTGGGGGTGGCATACAGACATTTTGTCTGGAATCATAAGCGCCAGAGATGCTTCTATGCACAATTTGAGAGTATGGCATACTTCTAGAATGGTTCAAAAGTAACATGATTAAAACCTACTCATGGGCAAGATGACAGATATTTAAAAGTAAGGCAATCCATTTAAAAAGGTTTGAGAATCAATATAAACACAATTATCTGGAGATAATAAACACGAGTTTTGCAGAAATACAACATTATTGTTTTGTGTATTTCTGTATACTGCCATGAAATGAGTTTAAGGGTGTCTGAAATTAGAGAAGAACTAAACAAATCAAGTTCAGAGTACATACTAAGTGGCATCTGTAAAGGTCTCTGCCATTTGCATCCGGAATCCATGCTAGAAGTCTGGTGATCATCTCTCATCTTAAAAAAACAATAATCCAATTTTGATCAGAAATTTTGAAAAAAAAATTGCTCAACCAGCCACTTTCAGCTGAAACTTCTGAATCTTATTCCAATCACATCAGCCCCTCCAATCTGGCCAAAAAAGGAAAGGTATATTATGGACCCCGTCAATTAACAAATATTGACTGGTGGGGTCCAGGAAGAGGGCCTTTTCTTGCTCCCACTCTGGAAAATATCCCCCCCCCCCGAGATGAGGCAAGCCCCCATTCTCCTGGCCTTTTGGAAGAGTTTGAAGACCTGACTCAGCCACCTTGTATGGTGGTAGAGCAGCACGCAACTCTGGTAGTGGTTGGTGCCTTACGGCCCTCCTTTTAACTTTTAACTTACTTTAATTTTGTTCCTAGTTTCTTTTACTGATTCCTTTTACTGATACATTGCATCTTTATATTGTTTTTATGCTTTTATACTTTTAACTACAGTGCCCAGAGTCACTCTAAAACTGAGATGGGCAGTATCTAAGTTTGATAAATAAATAAAACAAAACATGTTCATTTAGTTTTATTGACAACAATAAAAAATGGTTTGCTACTGGTTTCTTCACTTTTCAATCTAATCACATGCATAGTACTTCCTGGCAATTTCTATCCAAAGAGTTGCTGCATCAGTGAGTTGGGGGGTGCATAAAAATTTAATAAGCAAACAGGCAAAGATTGTTTATTGCTGACAACTAGTTGGGCAGTAGAACTGTAGCAACTCAGTCCCTCGGGAGTTGGGCGGCATAGAAATTTAAATAATAAATAAATAAATAAATAAACTGTGGTCTCAGTATTCTGAAAAGTTTTCTTCATCTTGTTAAGCACTGGCACAGAAAATTTAAATAGCATCAGCAAAAGAACACAGCAAAGATGCAAAGTATCTCAAATTTCTCAACATTCTCTATCCCATTTCTAAAAAAAAGAGTTCCTAGTCAAAAATGTAACCACTGCTACAGCATCATTAAATAACAGATTTAGTCTGAGCTTCAGGCAAGCTATTCCAGTGATTAATTCTTCTCACTGTCAGAATTTTTTTCCTTAGTTCTAGGTTGTATCTCTCTTTAACAAGCTTCCACCCATTACTTCTTGTCCTGCTTTGGAGATTAAGTCCATCCCCTTTTCTCTGTGTCAGCCCCTCAAGTATGGAAGACATACTCACCCAGGGGTGGGTTCCACTTACCTTCCCTACCGGTTCGCATCGCAATGGAAGTGCGCATTTTGCACACGCGTGCTCACTTAGCTCGCGTGTGCGCCTACGTCATGTTGGGGAAATGACCCACTGCGCAGAGGCTTCTGCGCATGTGCAGAGGGTTCTTTTCCAGCCGCGGCAACCAGAGAACCGGTTCGGGGGCGTGGACAGCTGGCCATTGCTGCTGGTTCGGCGAGCGGATGCAAATTTCTGCTACCGGTACGGGAGAACCGGTCCGAACCGGCAGCAACCCACCACTGATGTCATCCCTAATCCTTCTCTTTGATAGGCTAGTTGTACATAGCTCCCTCAACCTTTCATCATATGATTTAGCCTCCAGATTCCTTATTATCTTTGTTGCTCTTTTCTGCACACTTTCTATGATCTCAGCATCTTTTTTGCATTGTAATGACCAGAACTGAATGCAATATTCCCAGTGTGGTCTCACTAGTGCAGAATAAACTGGTACTTGTTCTTGTTATCTTGATGCTGTTCCTCTGTTGATGCAGGCCAGAAATGTATTGGCTTTTTTGGCAGCTACAGCACACTGATGGCTCACATTTAAATAGTGATGCATTAGGACACCTGGATCCCTGTCTTTGTTACTACTTTAGTACTGTTGAGCCAATATTGCCTAGTCTATATCTATGCATTTGATTTTTCTTGCCCAAGTGCAGGATCTATCCTCCTCCTCCTCCTCCTCCCTAGCATATTCCCACAGATGCAGGGTGTGCTTTTCAGATCATTGAATGCCACTGTCTCCAGGGCACAGGCCTGCGGCTTGCATATCTTTGTTGATGGTGTCTTGCCATCTTTTTTTTTAAAATATACACAAAAAACATTACATAACATACAAACTTACAATGGTAGGAATCCTAGATCCCAATTTTTGTTATAGCTCAAGATCAGTTCACAAAATTTTGTATACTTATAATATAAATATTTTCAGGTATATTTGTAATTTGTGTTTTATACTTGTTTCTTCTATGTATATCTACTTTCTGGTCAATTTTTTGTATATGTCATATATCTCTTTTATGGATTTCTTTAATACATATTGCCTTTTCCATTTCTATATACATTCATTTACCTATATATACATCTAACAAATTAAAATTTGCACTTTTCATAAATCATATTCTAATACGAGATCAGAAAACAGTTTGGGTAATGTGTTCATACCCTGTCAAAAGCCTTATGAATCTTGAGTCTATCTTCCGAAGTGTTGTCAATTCCCCCCTGCTTGATGTCAACTGCAAATTTGATGAGTTCCCCTTCTATCCCCTTGTCTAGTTCCTTTATGAAGATGTTGAAGAGTACTGGGCCCAAGACAGAACCTTGAGGTACTCCACTGCATGCTTCCCTCCATGAAGATGCATGTAGATGTAGTTCCATTGAATTACAAATGCATTGCATCTTTTTAATGATAACCTCCAATAATTAATACACTGTATTAATTGAACGTCTGCATGTTTCATTCAGGAAAATATGCTTTTAGGCATGTTATTTAATAGGACCATAAATATAATTGTTTTTTATAATTGATTTGTCTCCCTCCCCCACCCCTCACACATTAGAAGAAGTGAAAAATTATTCTGGTGGATAACAAATATTTATTTTCACTTCATGGTTCAAAGATAAGGCAGAGTCCACTTACCCATTTAATTCTTCGATATTTTGCAATGATTTATGCATTTATTTTGTACATGAAAGGCTCTGACAGTCTCCTCTCCCCATTTTCCTTCTCTAATACTGTAACAGATTTTTGCTTTACCTTCAGCTGTCAGCTGTTACTTCTGCCTTCATTGATTTAATTAAGGAGCAATCATATATTAAGCTCAGCCAAGTCATGTTCACCTGTATGAAGGAAGCTGATAGGGTAACCCAACTCTAGCATTTCAGAGCAGATTGTAAATGCGATGCAATTTATCTCCCGCAGGCCTTTTAAGATACATGAATACTGCATTTTAAGCATGTTTTCTTGCTGGACAAAGTACAAGAGCTCAGTCAGATTCAGGCATAAAAATAGGAACAGCCTTACTGCCAAATGAAAATCCATCCTTATAGCAGAATGGAGCAAAACAGGGTTACCTTCATCACACTGTTCATATTCTTGAGGTCTTAGAAGACTTAAATCTAATCATGCTTCTGCAAAGTTTTAATGAAATATATGGCAAATATTCTACTTTATGCCAAGGATCCAGCAGTATGATATTGCGTGACCCCAGCACATAGTTTCAAAGTAAATAACAGCAGACATTGAAACGAAAATACCTAATCATCTGCAGAATAGGTGACTACCAAGATAAACATACTGTATATCTGTTGTCTGGAATTGCCAGAAAAACAGGATATAAGTATAAACATGATATGAATGCAATAAAGAATAAAATGAGGACAGAATGAAATCGTATTGTTCTATATTTATATATTAGTATTCATATATTAATTATTTGATGGAAAGCATCACTTCTGTAGGGAATTTAAGTACAAGGCAGATAAAGTATCTTTTTAGTGGCATCAGTGAAAGACCTCACCCTTCAAGGCAAAAAAGCGAATGTGCCAGACAGACAGGAGGAATCTTGTTCTGGAAGGTCTAAGAGCCAGATGGTCCATGCTGAAAACAGTTTTTCCTGCTGCGATGAAATTATAGATTACTGTATGAGTAAGAATGCAAGTAAAACCTGGATATTTCTTTATGAGGACAAGAGGCAAGAGGATGTCAGAGATTGGAAAGAGGTGAGAAAAAAGGGGCAATGAGTTATAGAATAGAGAGATGTGGGTATTTTAGAGCAGAGGTCCTAATATCACTCTATAAAGCCTTAGTAAGACCACACCTAGAATACTGCATCCAGTTTTGGTCACCACATAATAAAAAAGATGGCAGTGTCCACAGAGACACTGACAGAACCGGCTCCATGACATCATCGCCGAGTTACTAATGGTTCTAATGAACCGGATAGAACCGGTAAGAACCCACCTCTGGAGACTCTAGAAAGAGTGCATAGAAGAGCAACCAGGATGATGAGGGGACTGGAGGCTAAAACATACGATGAACGGTTGCAGGAACTCGGCATGGCTAGTCTAGTGAAGAGAAGGACCAGGGGTGACATGATAGCAGTCTTCCAATATTTGAGGGGCTGCCACAGAGAGGAGGGGGTCAATCTATTTTCCAAAACACTCTGAAGGTCAGACAAGGAATAATGGATGGAAACTGATCAAGGAGAGATTCAACCTAGAAATAAGGAGAAATTTTCTGACAGTGAGAACAATCAACCAATGGAACAGCTTGCCTTCGGAAGTTGTGGGAGCTTCATCACTGGAGTCTTTCAAGAAGAGACTGGACTGCCATCTGTCAGAAATGGTGTAGGGTCTGCTTGTGCAGGGGGGGTTGGACTAGATGACCTACAAGGTCCCTTCCAACTCTGTTAATCTGTATCTGTATCTACCTTTCCAGCTCTGCGGATTGGCAGCAGCAGTGGTAGCAGGTGTTGGTGGTGGCAGAGGGAAAGGGATGGTTTCGTGTGTGTGCAACCTAATTCCGCACATGTGCAAATGGAGCTTCGCGTGCTTGCCTGCCACTTGCGCAACCTTGTTCCCAGCGGGCCGCGGACCAGTACAGGCTGTGGACTGGGAATCGGGGTCTCCTGTTTTAGAGAAGCAGTTCAACTTTTGGTAAAGAATTTTGTTGGAGCAAAATTTTGCTGAAACTCCTCTTACCAGAAGGAGTACTATCCTGGTAAGAGGAGTACTATATCCTGTACTATTTATTTTTATACAAGGCTATTGTAGAAAGTTTCAGTTATTCATAATCCACTGCTTCTGTGAGTGAAGGAGACAAAGAATATAATGCCCACCTTTATCACACCTGAACCAGAAGACTCAATAAAAGAGAACTGCATATTTATCATTTTAGTGGTAGTGATGTTGAAAGTATAGTTATTTATCCCTAGAATAAATTTAGAAACAAATTTATAAAACTATACATTTAGAAAAAACAATGATGCTTCTGATCAAGTATGCTTAGTTTCTCCACTCTTGTACTTTGATAAACTATCTAAGCATAAACCTAGATCTTAGTTGTGACCTTTGCCGACACAAAATTGTTCTGGAAAGTAGTACAAATTTGTCATTTGTGTCTTGCTACTGGGGGTGTAGCACAAAATATGCTACGATGCAGTGGTGGGATTCAATTTTTTTTACTACTGGTTCTGTGGGCGTGGCTTGGTGGGCGTGGAGTGGCTTGGTGGGCATGGCTTGGTGGACGTAGCAGGGAAGGATACTATAAAATCTCCATTCCCACCCCACTTCAGGGGAAGGATACTGTAAAATCTGCATTCCCACCCCACTCCAGGGGAAGGTTACTGCAAAATCCCCATTTCCTTCCGATCAGCTGGGACTCGGGAGGCAGAGAATAGATGGGGGCGGGGCCAATCAGAGGTGGTATTTACCGGTTCTGCGAACTACTCAAAATTTCCGCTACCGGTTCTCCAGAACTGGTCAGAACCTGCTGAATCCCACCTCTGCTACCATGGTATCATGGAAAAAACTGCTATTCTTTTCTTTCAATCCAAGAATATTCCAAATAGTTGTTTATGTGTGTTAAATACAGAGAAATTTTGGATTGATTTAAAAATAAATAAATGACATGAGATTCTTGTTTGATTTTATTGCTGATAGTGTTTAATTCCTCTTGTAGTCAGTTTGTTGTTTTTCTTTCTTAGTGTGTGTAACAAATCCACACAATACTTGGATCAACCAGAAGTAAGATTTATTATAAAGCTGTTCGCAAAAAGCTGGTGTGACTTCTTTGATACAACAATAGAAGTCCATACCGGGTTATAGATCTCAACATATTTTTATACATCCCTCTCACCTGCCGCAGTTCCTTCCTAGCTGGGCCCACACCAGAAAGGTCCGGTTCAGTCATATGCTTCCCGATCACCTATTATCCCATAAAATATAAAGTTAGTTAAGCCCTTACTATCACCCAAACTTGCTAAGCAATCAATCTCATCCCTTTGATTAGTTACCTTGTTACACAAGAATTATAAAAACAACATTTGAGAGAAACCAATTAAGTAAAAGCAACATTCAAGAAAGTTACTTAATTAAGTAAAACAACATTGAGATAGGGAGATGTCAAAGTGGGTTTGAATTATATACATTCTTGCCCCAGTCAAGGCCTGGCTTGACTATTCCCTTTGTTGATGGAGACTTGATAACAGATTAATTGCTTCACTTGTTCTCAAGCAGAGAGATATAGAAAGAGAGAAAGAGGCCCTTTACAGGTTAATCTGTCTATATGTTAAGATACTAACTCTAAAATAGTTTTATCCTATATAAATGTATAATATGTCTTTTATAAGCTATATAGTGTTCTACTTTATAAGAGATTACATCTTATTTTGTATTCTACCTAAATGCTAAAATTGATTAGTTAGATCTGCGTTGCTAATCACTCATCCTCTCCAGCCCCCTTCAGTTCTCATCTTCTTGACATTCCTATCTTGTTTTTCTGTACAATTCAGTACCTGGCACGTATCTCAAGCCAGGAGCTGGTATGTCCAGGGGTCACATATTTGGCTAACATGGCTGTGCTCTAGCTATGTAATATTGTGGCTATACTTTAAAATACTAACTCTAGGCAAGTAAACAAAGAATATAATATACAAGCTATATATGCTAGTTTATAGTATGGAAAATTACAACCTCTTATATTGTACTTATTTATTACATTGGGTCAAACTTAGTTAATTCTTTATGCTTCTATTCTGATAATAATAACTTGAAACTATCCCCTACATCAGCTTGGCTGTAGAGGAAACCTCCAACATTGTAATCACCAGAGTCTTTTGAAGTGGGAGCTATAATAAATATATTCATTTGTTTTATTTAAAATGTATATAGCCAATTATTTCAATTAATTCTGGGTTGCTCCCCCCCCAAAATAAAAGTACCTAACATCATTTTAAAACTGTACAACTCCACTGATTAAAGCATTAAAAACAACAAAAAAACAAACACAGCACTGATCCATTTTAGTGTGATTATCTAGTCTTCTTCCAATGTGCGGGAGAAAAGCCAAGTCTTCAAAGCCTTATAGAAAGCTAAAAGGCTCAGAGGCCTGCTGAAGTTGAGGGAAGGGTGTTCCATAGGGCAGGGGCTGCCACAGAAAAGGCCTGTTTCCTAGCTCAGATGAGGGGAATGGATTAGGAACATGCCCACCCTATCTGGTGAGAAAGGTGGTCCCACAGATAGCCTGGCCCTGTGCCATATAGGGCTTTAAAGGTGATGACCAGCATCTTGAATTGTACCTGGAAAGAAACTGGAAGCCATTGCAGCTCACACAACAGAAGAATTATATGGACAAGCCTAGGGGCCCCTATTACTATGCGCTCTGCTAATTCTGGACCAACTGAAATTTTTGGGTTGTCTTCAAGGGCAGCTCCATGTAAGTGTATTGAAGTAATCCAAATAAATAATAACGATAACAGAAAAACCATCTTGCTTAATAATCCCTGGTGAAAACTTGCTCTGTAAGTTAGAGCTGGAGTTAACCAGTTGTTTCACTGAACAGGCTACTGAGAAACCATTCATTTAGGTGTTTGTGTATTTATTGAATAGATTTTTAAATTTTAAAGAGCTGTGTGTTGCAGTGGTTAGAATGCAGACTAACTCTGCCCACTGCCAGGAGTTCGATCCTCACTGGTTCAAGGTTGACTCAGCCTTCGATCCTTCCAAATTCAGCAAAATGAGGAGCCCAGATTGTTGGGAGCAATTGGCTGACTCTGTAAACCGCTTAGAGAATACTGTAAAGCATTGTGGAGCAGTATATAAGTCTAAATGCTATGGCTATTGCTAAATTGCCACAATCGTGACTCTTAACAGTTTACAGAGAGAAAAATCCATTGAACAATAATGCAATAAAAAAAATGATGAATTTTAAGGATGGTCTTAAAACTAGGGCATTTAAACCACGCTGTCATGTTAACTAATTAAATAGACCTTTTGGAAGGATTCTTTTTAATGTAAAGTTATCAAAAAAATTTAAATACAAGAAAAAGACATGTACAAACAAAAATAGTGCAAAATAGGAAAAAAAGTCAGGAAAAAATAATTAAAAAAACCCCCTAAAAGCGCAAAAAGAAAAAGAATAACAGAAAAATAGAACAAAAAATGTAAAGAAGTAACTTCCATTGTGTTCTCTCTTCCTCTCCCTCCCTCTCTCAAGTTACATCATGACTTTGAGAAGAGTTCTGTTTTAATGTGCTTCCCAAAGGCTTGTCTCTTTTGGTAGATGATTCCACACAGTAGTGGGTTTCACTTACCTTCGCTACCAGTTCGGAACTGTCCCGCTGCCGCTACCGGTTCGCCTGAACCGGGATGAACCGGTAGCAACCCACCACTGAATTTCCACATGTTCATGAAGCCTAGTACTAGGAAACACATGCGTTATTATTTTTTGTACCAATTGAAGATCCTGAGTGGCCTTTAAAAAGGTTGCCCTGTTGTTAGTAGTCCAGCCAGGTGGTGATGAAAACATGAGTTAGGTTCTTCTGCTCCAGGATAAATCACTGGACTGCTGCAGTCTGAATTATCTGAAGCTTTCAAAGGTAAATCCATGCAAAATACATTGCAGTAATTTAATCTGAGTATCACTAGAATAAGGATAACTGAAATAAATACATATAAGACCTGCGGTTTATCTTGTACAAAATTCTCCTTGAAAACTAGATGTGCATCCTATCCTTCCCCAGTCTCTAATTCAGAGGTGGGTTCCTCCCGGTTCGGACCGGTTCTATAGAACCGGTAGTAACTTGGCGACCTGGGTCACTAGAACCGGCAGCGACCCAGGCCTGCCACGCCCCCGAACCGGTTCTTTCGGCGGCACCATAGGCGCACCATCTTGTTTTTTAAAGCACTGCGCATACGCAAAGCGTGTGCAAGTGCACGCACAGGGGGCGCAACACTGAGCGAACCGGCAGCGAAGAAAACCAGAACCCACCACTGCTGTAATTATTTTATATACTTTTAGTGTGAAATTGTTCACTAAGCTGTACTTTATAAGAGCCTAGAGAGCTAAACTTTTTATATAACATTTCTCTACCTAAATGCCAAATAAAGTTACAGGCACACTGTGTTCTCCCTGTTCAACTTCTGAAGAGCATGAACACTGAATCACTTATAAGAGCAGATGGCATATACTACTTATGGCAGCCAGAAATACTTGAATATGTGCCACCTTTTCTCCTTCTGCTATGGAGAATTTGGAGTGAGGAAAGCATAGGGTCATTGTGAGATGTTGAGGAGTACATCTACCATATTACAAATTCACCGTTACTGAAGAAAGGATGGGAACAGGCCAGGGGTGGGTTCCAGATTCAGGTACTGCCGGTTCGCTCAGGGGCGCTTCGTGCGTGCATGTGCAATACTTAAAAAAAGCTTCGGCGCATGCGCAGAAGCAAAGAACATGGCGCCGCCTATGGCGCCGCCGAGAGAACCAGCTCGGGGGGCGTGGCAAGCCTGGGTCGCTGCCAGTTCCAGTGACCCAGGCTGCCACGTTACTAACGGTTCTATAGAACCGGTCCAAACCGGTAGGAACTCACCTCTGGAACAGGCAAGAATTTGAAGCATTGAATCAGTTTATGCATCTTTAGTACACGGAGGATTGAAAGCTGAATCAAAAGGTGGAATTGTCACCTAAGTGAGCTATCGTGATAAGAGGATGGATAACCTGCTTCCCCCCATTTTCTCCTTCCCTATCAAGATAATTTAAAGTTTTCAGGACACTTTCTCTTCTTTTTTTCCCTTGGGAACTCTCTCTCTCTCTCTCTCTCTCTGTGTGTGTGTGTGTGTGTGTGTGTGTGTGTGTGTGTGTGTGTGTGAATCTATGTTTTCCAGGACCAAAGTACTTTGGATTCTTTTCTAAAAGATGTACTGGAGAGTGTGCATCAATCTGCAATTCTGTAAACAGCTGTGATTTTTCCTCAGGAAATTTGGCTGGTGATTTAAAGAGCTTGCAGACTGAGCTGCTTTAATGAGCTTCAAATAGCTATTTGTATCACTTGCACTCCAAAGCACTTTTTTAAGATCAAAATTGGAAATACTGTATAGTTTAATGTCATTTAAGGTATTTCTTTTTACATAGGAAGGTAATTGTGAGGGATTGTTTGTTAGAAGATGAAATACAGTTTTTGTAATTCATGCACCGACTAGAGAATTTGAAGGATATAATGCTTCTATTATCTTCAAATTATTTATTGTCTTCATATTATTTATTATAGGAATTACAATTAATGATCAGATATTTAAAATGAAATCTGCTGTAATTTAATGTTTTAGGAAATTATAATCCAAATCAAATGATATTTATAATAGACCTTGGCTGATGACTGAAGCACATGCAACATTCAGCTTCATTTTAAATAAAAAATTCCACTAAAATATTGTATTTTCAAGGAGATTTTAAGGCCATTTTAATCTGCTTTTTTCTGAAAACAAGTATTGGAGTTTGCTATACACATATTTATTAATTTGATATTCAGGACACATATCTTACAGTTAATTGCATCAGATACCTCATTCTAATCAGCATGTGATTGCTAACTTTTGTCGACAGATAGAAAATGCAGCATTATATAATCAATTTTTCCTGTGCTTATTGATTGCTTACTAGATGTTAATATAAAAGTGACTGAGTAAAATTAAAAGGTATTATCTGAATTACACATGTGCTCCAAAGCAATTTGTTTAAACCTGGTGGCTCAATAGCAAAATGGAAGACAATATTTAGTATAAGAAGTGAAATGTGATGAACATTAGGTCTCAAGCATAAACAAATAACCACAGAGGTTCAGTCGAATCTGCCTTCCCTGAGAATTAGGAAGACAAAAACGGAACCTCTTCCAGTGATGAAATTATGATACTGGAAATTGTGATTCTTGCATTGTTATTGAAAAATAACTTGGGGGAATACTTCTTTGTTCTTCAATTGACCAAATGACTGATAATAGAAGAAAAAGACACCAGAATCATAGTGGATTGTTCTGTGAAGATGTCCACTCAATATGCAGAGCTGCAAATCATTGGAGGAAGGATTTACACATACCACATATAGCAATAGCAATAGCACTTAGACTTACATACTGCTTCATAGTGCTTTTTCAGCCCTCTCTAAGCAGTTTACAGAGTCAGCATATTGCCCCCAACAACCTGGGTTCTCATTTTAACGACCTCGGAAGGATGGAAGGCTGAGTCAACCTTGAGCCGGTGAGATTTGAACTGCCGAACTGCAGCTAGCAGTCAGCTGAAGTAGCCTGCAGTGCTGCACTCTAACCACTGCGCCACCTCGGCTTTTTTTCCGAGATATAGTTTAGTTGCCACATTTGAAGAAGATATAGGTAGCCAAAGTGATCGGAATGCTCAAGCATCTTCTTGGCTATCGTAGCTTAGGAAAAGACTATGGAGATGACCAAGGTACAGTATATACAATCATGCATGGATCTGAGAAACAATATGGAATCCCTCTTAATTTAGGACATTCATTTTTCATTGTAGGGTGTTCACAAGCAGAAGATAAAAATATGCACCCCTCTTACCAGAAATCATCCAGTGAAGTTGATTGGAAGGAAATTTAAAATGGAAGAACTTTATTCAGGACATTAACTTGTGGAATTCATCACTATTGAACATAGTGAAGGCTACTGACTCAAATGTCTTTAAAAAAAAAGAGAGAATTGGATAAATTCATGAAAGGCAGGACAATTAAGCCTTGCAGATTCAACATTATCTCTAAGGAGTAATATTCCTTCAAATTCAATTTGAAGGGAAGAATGGTGAGAGAGGTGTTTGTCTTTATCTTCTGCTTGTGGGTATCCTATTTTGAAAAATAAAAGTCCTAGATCAGTGGTTCTCAACCTTCCTAATGCCGCGACCACCGCCCTGCCGCCGCAACCCCCACCCCTCCCCCTCCCCGCACGTGCATGTTGCCAGACGAGAAGCGATGAGGTGACAAAGGGGCCGTGGCACCAAGATGGCGGGCTAGCGCGCACTTAGGCGACCCCTGTGAAAGGGTCGTTCGACCCCCAAAGGGGTCGCGACCCACAGGTTGAGAACCGCTGTCCTAGATTAAGAGAGACTCCTTATCCTTGACATAATCCAGTAAAACTGTTTTTATGCTGCTACTTCTTCAACTATGTTCTTTTTGGAAACTATCCCTAAGTATTGCTGATGGAGATGTTTCCTCAAAGTTGTTTAGTGGAGCCTCTGGGTAACAGTGAAAATGTTTTGTGAAAGCATAGTTTGAAAAAAATTAATCTCTGAAAACTAGGAATTCTGATTTCTGTTTTTGTTTTTCTTTCAGTCTTTCCCATTCAGCACTGTCTAGCTTGCACTTTTAATATGAAGTTAATCTTTGCTTTGCCTTGCTTTTTATAACCAGAAAGGAAAGATTATAGTTTGAACTAGTCTGATCTCATTTTGATTGTGTATTTTTGTTGCATCCTAGGCTGCCTCTTTGAAGATGATCTCTGCAAAACTTATGAAATCTGTGTAAATGGTAAGTCTTTGAATTATGTGCACGTTTTTCTGAAAGCTTTGTACATTGATGCCCTATTCAACTGAAAAATATATATTTGTGTTCCATCAAGTAAATTGTTCATTTAGTAGGCAATGAAAGTTTTATGTTTTGTAACAATTATTAGCTGATAGACTGTCCAAGAAGAGAGAGCAGAAGCAAAATCTATAATCATTCCTAAAAATAAAATAAAATAAAATAAAATAAAATACACGTGTGCTGCTCATAATCTGGTTACCTAAATTTTACCTTAAATAATTAAGTAACTCTTCCAGTTGGAGAGATCAGGCACGCCAGGTGAAGAAGTAATTCCCAGCCCAGTGACAATTTGATCTCATTTTGTATTTACACATCTCCTGTCTTCTTCTGCTAACTGTTAAGTCATGAAGTTGGTCCCAAAATATTGCAAAGAATGTAGGTGTTTAAATGTGGTGTACCATCACAATACAATAAGAAACTCTACTTTTGCTTTATGTTCTACAGAAGGCTTTGACAAATCTATGCCAGAACAGACTTGGGCATTTTATGGGCCCTGGGTCATAACCAGCCCTTTGGTTGTCTCTGTCTGGCCTGCCTGACTTCATGAGGGTTCCTTAGTGCTCTCTGAGCTTGTTTGTTTTCTTGCAGATTTTTCATTACCCAAACTAGATAATTTCATAAAGTGACTTCATAAAGAAGGCCATGTAATTTCCTTGCTTTCTTCTGAATGATTTTATGAGCTTCTTGTAACCCTGTTACAGGAAACAGCTTTTCTTAATATTAGAGAGACTTATTTAGCGCTCTTATCTATATATGAATGAAATCGAGGTTGAATTTGGCTCAGTTAGTCCAAAAGATTGTAAATGAGAGAGAGAGAGAGAGTGTGTGTGTGTGCATTAAATAGATAAGGGCTTTCAACTCACAAGAGCCACTTGAGCACCAAGACAAGATGTTGGCTGTGACTATACAATTGAAACCATATTCTTTTTTTTATCATCATTATTTGTGCACATGGCACGTTAAATGGGGCAGGACTTCATGGCTGCCATCTTGATTTTTTTTCTCTCCCCCCCCCTCCGTAGACGGTCTCATGAGGACCAATTTGTTACACCAAAGACCATAACACTAAAATCTTTTTATATATCAAAACAAAAATCTACTATTTTGAAGACAAAGAGAATGACAGTATGCATTAAATAGAAATGAATTAAGGTTAAATGAATTTTATGTCATATATTAAAAATAAGTGATTTACTTCAAAACAAAACAACTGTTTTCCCCCTTTCACTTTGGACACCTATCTGGCAGCATTTTTCATTAACTGTTACACCAATATCTGGTTTGATTTTATAAATATAACAACAATATAAAGCCCTTGAATCTAATCATCTGAAACTTGGAAGGATTCACCTGCTGCTGGAAAGGGCAACTCGGTCTGAAAATTATTTCCAATTCTGCCAAGAAATAAAAATGATATTGGCAGGGGGAGGGGGAGACCAGGTTATGTCTTCAATTTGTCATGTTTTAGTCTCTCAATAAAGGGCCATGGAAATTTAGCTCAATTTTAGATTACTTTTATAGGAAAGCAACTTAAAGATTGGAAGGAAACCTGAGAGTAGATATAGAGGCAGATATAGAGATACACATGAGATAATCTTGAGTGAGATATGCAGGAAATTTTACTCAGGCAATGGGGTTGAAACATTTTTAAAGTCCAGAATAATGACACCTCCCTAATTCACTGAACTATAGGAAGACAGAGGAGGAGGGGTAGAATAATCAGATCTGCAAGTGTCTGCTATTCTAGCTATTTTCAATAAAAGTAAATTTAGCCCTTCAGCTGAGTTGATTTCCTGATCTGATTTTTCTAGTACGGTTGACATTAGGCAATTCTTCATTTTAGGGTATTGTGCCAGGATGGGGCTGGTCCTGGGCTGTTCATTTCCTCATATGGGTACACCTCCTTGCCAACACAAAAGGAAGAGTTATGGCAGGAGAGGTCTGCAAAAGATGGTAGCCCAAATGAGGCTGTTTGAGATCACATCACAAGCACATCCATGTGTCTACCTGTTGTTGTCCAGTTGTTGTCCACTGTCAAGATGGTGCCATAAACATGTGATCAAAGCCATGCCCTTTTTTGTATGTCAATGCCATCTTGACTTTTTCGATTCTACTCCAATGGGTGCCCATTTGTCACCTAGAACAATCTGCAGGTTGCAAGTTTGAGAGCCGTGCTACTTTATTTTTGCATTTCTAATGACTCTTCAATGGATTATGTCCTCTTTTTTTATTTAAAAAAAGTTTACATTCAATTTTTAAATTGAATAGCTACAGCTATTATTTTGTAGTTATAAAATCAGTACACCATCAGAAAGAAGACAGCCTTTCTCAGATTTATATTGCGTCAAATGTCAACCCTGTCAAGAAAAAGCAATTTATTGAAACATGGAGGGGGAAGATTGCCTTGTGTGTGTGAAGCACCAAGTACATTAGACACTGCAGAGATGTACAAAACACTGTGTTTCCCCACAGTTTGTTGAACAAGTCATAATTGGTTTCATGCATTGTGCTAAGCCAAAAATGATTTTATAGATTCTAAAGGCAAGGATTGTACAGCCCATTACTCTTCTATGGCCAAAGGCTACATATGTAAACTCTTGGATAATATATCACGTTTGAGAAAACCTGGCTGGCTGATTGCTCTTTATTTCCCCCACACTTAATTAGAATGATTTCTCTGATGTTGGACATTTGGTTTTGGATAGTTGATTGGGAGGGGATTGGTTTTAATCCTTACTCACTGCCTAAAATCATTGTCTGTAGATGGGTGGCTGTAGAAACCATTTAAATAATAAATATGTTTATAAATATTTTAGTGCAACGCTTGCACAGTTTCAATAAATGGAACAATTAAAAAAACCTATTTGATTTGATATTTGTTTAGTAATTTTTCAACCAATAAAGTTGTAGAATTATAAGATTGGTTTTGTTCTGTTACTACAGTGTTTAAAAGAAACATTTCTATGAAAACTACGGTAAGAAAACTAGCATTCATGAAGAGTCCAGTACAATTCTTTCCCTCATATTCTGCATAAGTTTGATTGCTGTATAATATGTAAAAAATTTTCCTCCCAAGTGTTCATATTTTTATTCTATCCATTAACTTAGCAGAAACAAAGATCAGAATATTTGAGCCTTGTACAGGTCCTCTGGGTAATAACAGTAAATATTGCATTAATGTTAATAACTTTGTCACAAAGGCTATTTCTGGCCTCTGTAATCTGGTTTCCAAATTTGCAAACATGAGCATTAATTTATTCTGTTGAACTATTTTATTAATTTGGTAAAAGTCATTGATTCAGAGTTGGTTCTATAGCAGCATACTGCTTTATGAGTAGTCCTCATTTAGTGACCAAATTGAGGCCGGCAATCCAGGTACATGTTATTAAATTTATTAAAATGTAAACTTCAATAAAATGTATTGTTGAAAAAAGCAAATCACATGACTACAACTGTACTTTCAGCTCAAAACTGACAAGATCATTCATGCCTTCAACTTTTTGTCGCCTTTTAATTACTCCTCCATCCTTTGCAGTGCTCATCTGGATGCTAAATAATTAACAAGAAGGAAATTAATATTTGTGTTTACATTCATTGAAGAAAGGGGGGTTTAGAAGACAATAAGCAAGCACACAATGTGGAATACACACTGAAAACAATATTCAGGTGCCAATGTGCAAATCCATTTGTGGGCACTTTTTCTTTACAAGTGCATTGGAGTGAAGATTCCAACTGCATGCAACTTGGAAGGCATACAAAGCCAGGATGATACTCCGTTGAGTCCCCTTGGATCCAGCCAGGAGGAGATTCAAAGGAGCTGATGGGTATCATTCCAAGACAAATGCCGGGTCTTTGCTGTGTCCAAGCAGGAGTAAAGGTCCTGGATAGGAGCAATGGATGAGGGAAGCCACCTTGCCACTTTGCTCTACTCGGGTGCTGCATGCAACAGGGTCCTTAATGAATTCCCATCCTTCACTGTTTTCTCCTCTTGCCTTCCAGTACCCATGTTGGGCTAGGGATGCCTCCTCCCTCACAATCTACGTGATTGGAAGCATCTCTTTCTCCCCTTACCAATACCTCCATATGTATCCAAATGCACCATCCTCATCCTGGTTTGGAAAGCAAGAGAGAGGAAACACAATGCAGTTCTCTGTTCCCACATTGATGCCCAAGACATTCTGCCATTTCCCTGCCTTCCTTCCCCTCCCATATGCCAACCGCAGCTCTTCTTCTCCTTTCACCCTTTGGAAAAGATGAGCCCTGCTAAACAAATTCTATAGGCAATCTCTCCTCTGCCTTCCTCTCACAGAGCAGAGAGATTGGAGTGGAAGGGATTAAAATATAGTACAGTAAACAGGACAGAATAGGGAATGCACTGGCTATTTGCTGAGCGCTTTTGTGGCTGACGGAATCAGCTTTAGATATGTATTCTGATTGTGTGCCTGCTTACTCTCTTCTAATCCCTTCTTCTCCAATCTTTCCACTTTGCAAGAGGAAAAAAAAAAAAAGAAAGCCAACAAGTCAAATGTAGGATAATGTTTACTGACCATAATGATGATCATGTGATTGGTGGATGCTGCAAAGGTGGTTGTAAATTGGTCTTAAAGTTATTTTTTCAGTATTATTATAATTATTAATATTATTATTATTATTATTTTCAGTATTATCATAACTTTGAATCCTCTCTGAATGAGTGGTCGGTAAACAAGGACTACCTGTGGTTTTTTATTAATGGCTGAAGGATTAGCCACCCAGGTTACAGAGAATGCTAGGAAAATAGGAAGTTTTCATTAGCTCTTTTCCAAAAGAGCTACTATGATGAAGTGGAGAAGGTACTGGACTTGACGTGGTGCAGGTTCTAATCAATCCTCTGGTTGCAGGAGTTCCTTGGAAGACTTTAGGTCAATCTCTTTCTTTCTTAGCCTAACATATTTCATATAATTGTTGTGGTGGTGAGAACTTAGGAGGGAACACTATTTATGCTATTAGAGCTCCTGAATGAAAGATGGGATCTAAATCTAATTTATATAATCTGAATTAAGTAGACCTGTCCTTGGAGTTTATTATGAAGACTTGGGGTTGCTGTGGAAAAAACATCCTAATGTAAATAAATCATAGCCATCTCTCATAGAGATGTGACCACCTGCAAGCCTTAGCATACAAATAGTCCTCGACTACGACCAAAACTGAACCCAAAATTTCTGTTGCTAAGCGAAACATTTGTTAAGTGAATTTTGCCCCATTTTATGAGTTTTCTTGCCACAATTGTTAAGTGAACAGTTACGTTAGTTGTTACGTTAGTTGTTATGGTTAAGTGACTGTGGCTTCCCCATTCTTTGCCTGTCAGAAGGTCACAAAAGGTGATCACATAACTCTGGGACACTGCAACTGTCATAAATTTGAACCAATTGCCAAGTATCTGAATTTTGAATACATGACCATGGGGATGCTGCAATGGTCATAAGAGTGAAAAATGGTCATAAGTCACTTTTTTCAGTGCTGTTGTAACTTTGAACGGTCAGTAAATGAACTATTGTAAGTCGAGGACTACCTGTGGTGCAAAGGATCTGGAACAACTCGGTGCAGCCAACTCAGTGTGGGTCAACTTGCCATAGGACAAGAGTTACATTAATATCAAATAAATGGTGGAATAAAATCATTAAAGAAAAGATACAAAAGGAAGGACAAAATGAAATGTGAATGATGAAAATTCAAATTATTTTAAAATTATTTTAAATATGTAAATTTAATGGTGGAATTGTCCTATAATGAGTTGTCCCATGGTGAGCTGGCCATAGCAAGTTATTCCATGATGAGTTGGCTGTGGTGAGTTGGTCACACCAAGTTGCCCCATTCTGAGTGCAAATTACATGTGCCCCGTAGGTTGCTAAATAAAACACAGTTGAGTTCTTTGCACATGCAAATCCATAAACTGTATATTAAAAATTATAATGGTTTGGCTTGTACAACTTGCTTAGCTAAATCCGAAGAAATCATAGTTTAGCACAAAATGTATTTAGTCCATTTATCATAAGGTAGTATATTAAATTGAAGAGTCGCAATTTGTCTTTCTGTCTTTCTGTCTTTCTGTCTGTCTGTCTGTCTGCCCATCCCTCCCTCCCTTCCTCCATCCATCCATCCATCCATCCATCCATCCATCCATCCATCCATCCATCCATCCATCCATCCATCCATCCATCCATCCATCCATCCATCCATCCATCCATCCATCCATCCATCCATCCATCTATCTATCTATCTATCTATCTATCTATCTATCTATCTATCTATCTATCTATCTATCTATCTATCTATCATCTTCCCTTTGGGGAAAAACTTCTGTTTGTTTAGGTTAGTTTTGTCGTATTTTGTGTTTTTCTTTCCTATGACTTATGCATATGCTAAGTGAATATTCTCATATGTTTGGAGAAAATGATTGCTGTATAAACTGTAGATACCAGCAATACACTTTTTTCCTATCTAATTTGCAATTGAATGTAATTTATACATCTGCTGTTCTTTTTTAAAAAATTATTATTATTTTATATTCTGCCATTCTGCCCTTCACTCAAAAGGATAGAAATTCAAAAGAATTTGTTATGCTAGGATAAGTTGTTTATTTATGGAGGACAGAGTTGCCAAAATAATAAATAATGACCTGGATTAGATAATTGAGATCTGAATCTAGAAAATAATTCTGATGTTAATTAAATGTAGTGCCTGATGCTTATTATATCATTAAATCTTGCTAGCAAATTCACTGACAATAATTTATGGTTTAATGAAGGAAAATGTTATTAAAGAACTTATGTGTCATTCAGAGCTAGAATAAATTGAATCACCACTGCTGAATAAAACACAAAACCTACATTTTGGTAGCCTACAGAAGTTATCTAGAGATAAAGCATTGTGAGGTCTTTATATACGACAAATTCTTATTTCAAACTTCAGTTCATTCTTTCACAGTCTGATCACAGATAAAACATTCCTTTGTTAGATGGTAACTGATTAGCACAGCCAGTTTCCTTGAGCTGTTCAAATAGTTTTTGAGGGAAAGTAGGGATAGTGAAATAAATATATCTCTTCAGATTCCTTGGCCACATTTCTGTTCTTCATTAGAAGGTTTGCCTGCATGCAACAAATCTCAGCATTTCCCAATAAAGTTAATTATATGAAGGATATTACTGCTTATATTTGATCAGAACAAAACACAAAGATAAATAGTAACAGGTTGGCAAAAGTATGCAACCAGGTTGTATAGTCTCCCCTTGTTTATTCAGCCTACATACTAAATATATATTAAGGGAAGCTAAATTGGAAGAAGATGAGCCTGGTTTTCAAATTAGAACAAGTAAAATTAGAAGAGGTAATTAATACAATTCATTTTGCAATACGTTTGTGCACTTACCGGTAATTATTACCTAGAATCCAGAGGGAATGTGGCTTTGATAGTATTTGTGATAATTAGATATCTCAATACATCTTTAATAAATTGAACAAGTCAACGTTCTGGGAGAATGTTGCTGCAGAGAAGGCCGAACATTGAAAAGCCTATATCCATTACAGTGTATAAGGTTAACACCCTTGTTAGCAAGAGACAGATGCTCAGGCTTCCTTCCAAAGTTGCCAAGTCAAAATTGTTCATAAGAACAATTGATAAGAAAATGAACACTAGTGTGTTAGGTGTATTCCATTTGAATTAAATGGAACAGTTAATATAGTTGAAATTAACTTTTCCTTGCTTCATTAAGTTCCTTTTTCTGGCTACTTTGTGGACTCTGATTCTTCGTATATTTCTTAGAAGGCCAATTCAGTATTTGTCCTTGGTTGCACAGAAATCCTAGGACTTGCTGTAGGCTTGACTGGTAAGTTGAAAAATAGCCTAGAAAAAGGGAACGGGAATAGTTTGGCCAAGAAAAGGAGAGGAGAGGACAGGGAAGGGGACAGGAGGGGAGGGGAGGGGAGGGGAGGGAAGGAAAGATATTCATGCACTTTTTAGAAAATCTCAGTGCAGATGCATTTTTGAGGATAAATCTCATTGGGAGTATGAATGATAGAAATGACATTGTCTGTCTGTCTGTCTGTCTGTCTGTCTGTCTGTCTGTCTGTTATACCATCGAGTAAAACCCACATAAGCAACACATTCAGTAGTATGAAGTAGTATAGCAAAACCTAAACACTGAAAGAATAGTTTGGACCAGAAAACAGCATGGATAGGTTTCAAGGCAGTCTAGAATTATCAACCTGCAGTCCTAATATGACAGACTGAAGACTATATTTTATACGGTTGGGTAGAAGATTGAGTTTCTTATGTTTTGCTGGACTGTTGACTGTATGTACAACTTGTAACTATGCAGTTTTGATCCTTTGGAGGTGGAGGTCACAGTGAGATATGACCTTCTTCTCCTGCCTTATATTGATAAAACAGAGTCAGGGCTGGTAGGAAAACATTTTTTTTGGTAGGACGTTCTGCCAGCAGGATGGATGGAGGGATATGGCGCACTATTTTAAAAGAAAAACAGGGAATGGTTCAATGAACTGATGGTCTGAATGATTTACATCTGAATAGAATATGTGTTGAGTTCGAAGTAATATATTGCTACTTGTAATAAATGGCCCAGCTTGTAGTTCTTGGTCTTTTAGCTACCTGACATTGTTCTACTCAATAGAAGGTTCTCAAAGGAGCTGTTTATTGGTTGACTTGCCTCATAAATGGCTAAGCCTCAGAGAGCTGTAAGACACTCCAATGCTGGAGCAGGTGGTTCCTGTTTACTAGAGAGGTAGAAACGGAGATATTAATAGACAAAAACAGACCTATGTGCATCCCAGTTTCATTAACCTCAGTTTAAAGCACCTGCTGGATCCAAAAGCAATTTCTTTCCATAATCTGCATATCAAAAAATCAACATGTGGGCTGCTTTGAAAAGAAAACACACTCTGTTTTTGTGTTGAGACCCATCAGGTAACATTCATGTGCTCAGCTCCAAAGGTAAATATCATGGTGGACCAACTGAACAACCTTAAAAGCGTAATGTTATTTATTGTTTGCATGCATGAATTCTTTTATGCCAAAAATAGGTCATTAGGGGAATGTATTCAGCCAATTAACCATTTAGCCAGGAGCAAAGAAGGTTTGTAGTGAAGGAGTTTCCTTAGCCTGTCAGTCAAATCTCTTTTAACACCACCTTTGGGTATTATTTGGTGCTCCAGGGGACAGAAATGTTGTATTTTTAGCCACTAGCAACCATCAGTATTTCATTTTGATCAGATTTAAAGATGATATTGTTCTCTTGCTAACATTATAACTGATTTACAAGTCTTCCCCACTCTTTTCCACTCTTGGTTTTGTTAACAGTGTGACATCAATCTGTGATGGAAGCTGTATTGAATTAAATATTCTGAACTGGAAACTTGACTTTAAAAAATTTGGTATGATTCAAATTAAATCATATAAATATTCAAAACAAGTTTAAAAGTGGCATATAAACTTTAAAAATAAACTGAATGAAAACTATATGCCCCTGTTTAACAAACAAATTTTTTGGTCTAGTTTATAGTGAATGCTATAGCAAATCAAGAGTTGGACTAATTATCTTGCTTAGCTAAAATACTTAAAATTATTTATTTATTTACAGAACATTTTTGACCGCCCATGTCAAATAATGATTTTAGGCAACTCACAACAAAGAATAAAAAACAGGATAGAAATAAAACTACTGCCAGGCACCACCTCCCTGTTCAACCACCGTTGCTAAACTGCAACATGAATTTCATAACTTTAAAACTTCATGCAGTAACATCTACAAGAATGGTTTGGTATAATAGGTCATTCTTGTTTAACGTATGATGGACTGTTCTAGAGCTACTTATGACCTGTTTTTGAAATTTTGAAGGCCAGATTCCCCTGGCCAGATAATTGCATTTTTGGTATTTGGCAATCGACTTAGTATATGGCCATTTGTAATGTCCCACAGTCATGTGACTGTGATTTATGCCATTTCCTCCCTTTTTTCTGGTGTTTACTTCAGGTTTCCAGCAAAAAATACTCATTGGGGAAAGCAGTTCCTCTTAATGACTTAATGTTTGCAAAAAAGGTCACAAAATCCGATGTCACATGGTGACCTACTTAATGACTTCCATGACTTACAACCATAATTCTGGGCTCATTATGGAGCCAGGAAACTATGAGTTTTAGTTGTCTTTTAGAGTTTGTCTCAGCCCAATTCACTTCACAGGATTATTGTTGCAGGATACTATAAATAGGAAATAGGAGTACTGATGACTCTTCCCTAAGATGGCTGCTGAATGCTAAGAGGCTTTTTCTCCCTTGCTGATGATTTGTTGGTTTTGCTGCCAAAGCTGATTCTGTGGCAGTGCTACTCCCTGGATTTGAATGGGAACACTTCGGAATGACCCAAGAGGCTTTTGGACAGTCACAAATCCTTTTGGGAAGGGAGTTTTGAAGATTCCAATTCCCTTTAAGAGCAGTTGGAATGCAATGGGCATCCATCTTCCTTTTGGCAGTTTGTTTTCTTAAGCATGCCTGGGTTTTAACTTCAGTTTTTGAATTTTCTGTTTTACTCTGCTTTTTATCTTTAAAAGTTCACTGGCTGGCTGAATGCTGATTTATTTTAAACCTTCTGGACTCTAGCTGTTCTTTTCCCCTTTGATTTATGCTGTTGTTTTGAATAATTTTCATTTTTCTTGTAAGGAAACATGGCATGTCCTTGGTGAAAGTGCTTTCATTTGATTTACATTAATATTGGACTCTCACCACAGGATTTTTGCATTTTTTAAATTTGCAAAATACTTGGAGTTTATTTTCTTAAAGGTTCTGCCACTCCTTTTCCTACAGAATCTTGTGTGAATCTGAGAATCTGTTAGCAAGGTGTTACCAGATTCTCTTGCAAATTGTAGAATTTAATAGAGATTTTCATTTCATTTGAAGGAGAATAGGAGAACTAGTCCTGGACTCAATTTAACAAATGATATTGTATTAAAATGATACAGAACTGAGGGTATGCCCGTGATTCAATATGGATGGTTTTTCTCCATATCTCTCTAGTTTCCATCAAGAAGCAGCTGCTTCCTGGTGCAACTCAGCTATGTGGCTGCCTCTTTGGGCAGATTTTGTGATGTGTGAAAGTATCAGATCATCATTGTAAGAAATTGTTATTTGGAGAACAAACCAGCTGCCCATATTCCACAGAATTTCATGTCATTTATTTTCTATTTTGTACAAGGAAAGTGTCCTTATCAGATATCTACAAAAATGCATAAACGCCAAGGCTTTATGACACTTAAAAAAAATCTTTGCAAAAACAAAACAGCTCCAGTTAGTGCCAATTTCCCACAGCAGATGAGATGCAGGTGAATTTCCCTTTCTCCCCATGGTTTCCAAAGTTACTTCCCAACCAAGTATTCTTAAAGTGTTGGCAAGATGTGAACACTTATGTCAAAACAGCCTTCTAACTCTCTGGGTTCACTTCAACTGGGCTATCCATGCAAATCCAAAATTATCTGCCAGCATCACAGAACATGGTCCTACCAGCTGGTATTCAGTTAGAACCAGGTGGGGAGAGAAGAGATAGCACAGTCCACAACTGAGTATATGTGAAATTTTCTTTTAACATTACTGGGGGATACTGTATTAGGTTAGAAAAATAGCATGAGGAATCTGAGTGTTTTGGATAACAGACTGACTTTTGTTTCATCAGGTATTCAGCAGCCCTAGCAAAATTTTTGGAATGCATGTCATGTCTACACACCCTACATCACTCATCAATGCTCAATAAAGATCATGATTCTTAGTTTAGCCTTCATTCTCACATATAGATTTCCTGTAAAAAGTTTATAGGGGTGTCTGTGGAGTATGCTTATGTGTGTGGGTATGTGTCTGTGTAAAAGTGATAGAAGCCCCACCCCCTTTTACATGAATTGTTAATAGCAATAGCACTTAGATTTATACACTACTTTACAGTGCTTTACAGCCCTCTCTAAGCAGTTTATAGAGTCAGCATATTGCCCCCAATAATCTGGGTCCTCATTTTATTGACATCGGAAGGGTGGAAGGCTGAGTCAACCTTGAGTCTGGTGAGAATCGAACTGCCAAACAGCTGACAGCCGGCAGCCAGCAGTCAGCAGAAGTAGCCTGCAGTAGCCTGCATTCTAACCACTGCACCACCTTATGTAAAATAATATAAAATAAGAGGTGGGTTTCAGCTGTGTAGACACAGTTTCCATCTTTTGATTACCTCTGAATGCTCATGTTTGTGTGTCTGTTCTTCCCAACCAGTAATTCAACTCTTTGGACCTAATGAGTTTGCTCTGGTATATGTTTGTGTAGACCTGAACAAACAATTATTTTTTCTTAATTTTGTACTAACCAATTATTATTGTTTAAGTGATGACACTTTTCAAAATAAAACAGAGAAAACTTAAATCATTTTGAAAATTCTTTAACAGTCTTGGTATAATTATTTTCCCTTTGTTGTATATTTTTTATGAACTATCCCAAGACTTCTATTCCACCCCAAAAATCACAGTGAATAACTAAGGTGAGTCCAGCATTGCTACACCCTGCTGGTTTCTACAATTGTTTTTTTCTCTTGAAATAGTTGGTTCACAGATGCTGAGCCACAGGTAGGTTCTCATTTCATTTGTTTTTGTCTGAGTGGTATATGAGCCCAGCTTGTGCTATCTTACAGATTTAAGTAGAACAAAAAAGACTGACCAAGGTCAAAAACACGTAAACACTGTTTAGAAAAGAAAATTCAATTCCAATTCCAACCCCAACCCGTAGATCAAGTATAAAAATAGAATACTTTATTTGAAGGACTAGGAACCACAGTTGTGATTGTGATGCAGGCAAAGGAAAAGAAGCCTGTTGGGTACATTCAATTTAGGAATTAGTTTGTTCACAATTCGAAAAGATAGATTTCTGGAGCCCTGAAACTACAAGTAGTCCTTGACTTACAACTGGTAACTTAGCAACCTGTTTGAAATTCCTACAGACCCCCTCCAAAAGGTACTTATGACCCAGTTCTGAAGTTCTAATGGCTCTCTCTCTCTCTCACACACACACCCCAGGTTATGTGACCGCACTTCAGCAATCAGTTATAATGTTTTTGCTGAAAGCCAGCATTTACTTCTGGTTTTTAACAAAAGACCTCATAGCAAAAGTGGGTTCACTTAACAATAGTGGCCTTTGCTTAACAACCACTGCAAACAATGGTTAGAATGACACACTTTATGACCGTCACAACTTACGACCATAATCGGCAAGGTAATCAAGGACTGCCTGTTTGCTAGGAGGCTGTGTCTAGGCCAGTTAGAGTGAGTTTTTCTTCCATATTTATAGAAACAGTGAAAGAACCACCATAAACAAAATTTGAAGATGTTTCTTTGACTTACCGTATTTTTCGGACTATAAGACGCACCCCCCCAAAAGTGGGTGAAAATGTCTGTGCATCTTATACAACAAATATAGCATCAGCTGGGGGTTTGCCATACTTGGGGGGAGGGGGGAGGGAGTTGGTGCGGCGGCAGCGGCAGCAGTGATCCCCACTGCCTGGAACAGCTGATTGGCTGTATACCCAGTTGTATATCTCCACCCTGCTTCAGTTCAGTGAAGCGGTGGATGTGATGTGCCGGTGCCTGGAGGCTGTGAGGGTCTGGATGGGAGTTAACAGGCTCAGACTTAACCCAGACAGGACCGAGTGGCTGTGGGTATTGCCTCCCAAAGACTATGTCGACTGTCCATCCTTGGTTCTGGGGGGGGGAATTGTCCCCCTCAGAATGGGCTCGCAATTTGGGTGTCCTCCTAGACTCACAGCTAAAATTAGAGCAACATTTGGCA
>QLTV01002718.1:3662348-3674926 GCA_003457575.1 Thermophis baileyi | reverse complement strand
CACATAGCTCCCAGTGACCGGTAAGATCCCACAGGGTTGGGCTCCTCCAGGTCCCATCAGCTAAACAGTGCCGGCTGGCAGGCCCGCGGGGGAGGGCCTTCTCTGTGGCTGTCCCGGCCCTCTGGAACCAGTTACCTCCTGAGATCCGGACTACCCCCACCCTGCTGGCCTTCCGGAAAGCCATGAAGACCTGGCTGTTCTGGCAGGCTTGGGGCCGTTGATCTCGCCTCTGTAATTTGGCGAGATCCGGCCATGAAATGGTGAGTATGAGTTTTTAGTTGTTTTTTAAATGTTTTTTAATATGTTTCTTTTTAATAGTTTTTTAATATTTTAATATTTTTTTTATTGTTGTAAGCCACCCAGAGTCCTCCAGGAGTTGGGCGGCATAGAAATATAAATAAACTTTAAACTTTAAACTATTCCGATCCAACCGCCAATCGGCTGCGAAGGTTTCAGTGTTTCACGGCTGAAGCAGCAACGCAGAGGTGGGATTCAGCCAGTTCGGCTGAACCGGTTGTTAACTTTGTGTGCAGTTAGGAGAACCAGCTGATCCCACCACTGTCTGGCCTGGGCATGCTCTATGTCTGCCTGCCCTGCACAAGTTTGTCAAGCAGTTCACCAAGGACATGCTGCTGCCACCTGCTGCCCCATCGCAAGTGCATCCTTGGGAGTCCCTTGGGAGTTGGGCGGCATACAAATTTAATAAATAATAATAATAATAATCCTTCTTGGCCTGCGTGGTGGACTGTGGCACCGGGTGAACCCAGAGACATGGAGAGAGAGAGAGGTATGAATGGACAACACTTGACTTCCAGTGCCGGAGAGGGCAGGCAAGGGAAGCGGCCAGGTTGCCGGGTTGCTCCCGCCTTTCATTGGGGCGCATGTAGCGAGACGGCACTCCTTTTGCCATCCCTTCCCCCCCCCATCGCTGGCCATGGCTTCCTGCCCCTCACTTAGCCATCGATGCAATTTGGGGGTGGCAGGTGGGGAGGGGTGGGATGGGGCAGGGGAGGAAGGGTACCCAACTCCCGGGCAGACTGGCTTCTTCCTGGCAGCTCTTTCTATGCCTTTCGGCCATCAAAGATGAGGCTTTTGTGGGCAGAAGAGCTGCACTTCAATGGAGAAATGGGCAACAGAGCAGCCAGCTTGAGGGAAGGAGGCTGCTTTCTCCTCTTTCCCTGCTCCTTGTCTTTCCCTCATGCCGGCCTCTCCATTGCAGCACCACGCCCAGGATCCATTAGCCAAGGGCAAGCAGTCGAAGCAGGGTGCGGTGGGGAAGCCTTGTGCAAAAACGCATGGGCCGGGGAGGCGAGTTGGCGATCCCAGCTGCCTGACTCACGGGAGGCTTGCGGGAGCCTTGCTGGATGCTTTCGCAGTACCTCCAGCAGCAATGGAAGGCAGAGACACTGGGAGGAGGGAGAGAGGCAATCCCAGCTGTCTGGATCATCAGAGCAAGCGTCCATTTAAGCAAGAGTCCAGCAAGCGTCCATCGGGGAAGGTCTCGTCTGCTCACCTGGCACAATTGAAATCTGAAATCTGAAATCTGACTACCATTCCAATCAGCCATTCCTTTGTTTTTACTTTCACACACACACACATACCGGTACATGGGGGTGTAAGGGGACACTACGGAAACAAAATACAGTCCTATGAATAGTGCCTAAGAAAGTGTCCTCTAATAAAGTGTCCTCTTTATAAACTGTCCCCTATAAAGGTAAAACCTTGAACATATCCCCCAAAGCAGTATGTCTGCAGTAGATCCCCTATAATAGTGTGTCATTCCTTGATGTTCTCAGCTACAGTGCTCTCATAACAATAAAGGACACATTACTGATTTTATTTCTTGCAGAAAAATACTACGGTACCTCCTCATGCTACATACAAGGATGTCAAACCAGAAAAGACAAGCATATAAAATTTCTTTTAAACTGGAAATAGTAAAATATGCTGAGAAACATGGAAACTGAGTAGCAGAGAAACACTCCACTAAGATAGTGGAGGAAACAGGTGGATCAGCTACAAAAGGTAAAAGATAAAAGTAAGCACAATTTTCGTGGGCTTGCTGCAAAGTGGCCACAGTTAGAGGTGGACATGAAAGAATGGATCACACATCACCGGAATAATGGCTTCTCAGTTTCTACAAAAATGGTAATATATGAAGCCAAACACATTGCTGTAGAGAAAGGCATTCAGGATTTTACTGGATCACCATCGGGGTGCTACAGATTTATGAGGCGATATGGCCTTGCTATGCACACCAAAACTAGAATTGCACAAAAAATGCCAAAAGAATATGTATCTAAGATTCTGTCTTTTCATACATTTGTAAGATGCTAGGAAGAACAATAATTTTGATATTGGCCAGATTTGGAATATGGATGAAGTCCCGCTAACCTCTGATGTGCCATCTAATAAGACTATTGATCTGAAAGGTACCAAAACCATAACCGTGAAAACTTCAGGACATGAGAAAACACATTACATGGTTGTGTTGTCCTGCTGTGCAGACGGCACCAAATTGCCACCGATGTTAATTTTCAAAAGGAAAACCTTTCCAAAAGAAGTGATTCCACGAGGAGTTGTTGTGCATATTCATGAGAAAGGATGGATGGACGAAAATGGAATGAGAGTATAGGCTGAAAAAAATGTCCTGGAGGGCTTCTGAAAAAATCTGCTTTATTAGTGCTCGACCAGTTTACAGCACATATTAGCGAAACCATAAAAAAAAAAGATTTAAAGAAGTGAAAACTCATCTAGCTGTAATTCCTGGGGGTCTTACCAGCCAGTTGCAACCTCTTGACGTTTCCATCAACAAACCATTTAAAGTCTATATGCGAGAAGTGTGGAACAAATGGATGGCTGCTGGTAATCGTGATCTGACACCTACTGGACGAATGAAGAGGCCCACTATCACTCTAGTTTGTGAATGGGTTAAAACATCATGGCACTCAGTGAAGGACGAAATCGTTGCACGGTCATTCAAAAAAATGTGGCATTAGCAATGCCTTAGATGGAACTGAAGATAGTATCATATATGAAGATAGCGAAGAAAGTGATATCAGTGATTGTGAGCAACTGAGCTTCCTAAATTCTGACACTAGCGATGATGAGTTCTTGGGGTTTCCAGACTGTAACAACATTGCCAAAAAGGCACTAAGATTAGTAAACTTAATCCTGCGTAGCTTCTTCTCTGTCAACATTACACTGCTAACTAGAGCATACAAAACATTCGCTAGACGACACGAGCACACAATAGATACAAACTTCATGTAAACCGCTCCAAACTCGACTGCAGAAAACATGACGTCAGCAACAGAGTGATTAATGCCTAGAATTCACTACCTGACTCTGTGGTTTCTTCCCCAAACCCAAAAAACTTTAACCTTAGACTGTCTACTGTCGACCTCACCCCATTCCTAAGAGGTCTGTAAGGGGCGTGCATAAGCGCACCAGCGTGCCTACCGTCCCTGTCCTACTGTCCTATTGTCCTCATCTATCTGTATTCACTTTGATTATGTTTATGTTTATACCTATACCTGCTATCTTGTACATGTTTGACAAACAAACAAACAAACAAACAAATAAATAAATAAATAAAATAAACCTTAAAGTCTCTCCTCATTTGTTAATGACAGTAATGATGGTTCTTAATACCACTGTTGACTTTACATGGTTGAAATATTGTTCTACTATATTTTATTAAATATATTACTACATCATTTGGTTCAGAATATTTTTTTTTCTTGTTTTCCTCCTCTAAACCTAGGTGCTTCTTATAGTCAGGTGCTTCTTATAGTCCATAAAATACAGTATACTGGATCAGTTCCTGTACTGAGAGCAGAAAAAAAAATCATCTCTATTGATGAGCCTTGGTA
Organism: Thermophis baileyi; assembly: GCA_003457575.1. Taxonomy (NCBI): domain Eukaryota; kingdom Metazoa; phylum Chordata; class Lepidosauria; order Squamata; family Dipsadidae; genus Thermophis; species Thermophis baileyi. The sequence goes on along the minus strand of QLTV01002718.1, from coordinate 3,671,051 downwards.
GCGCAGTGGTTAGAAAGCAGTATTGCAGGCTGACTCTGTCCACTGCCAGGAGTTTGAGTCTGACTGGCTCAAGGGTGACTCAGCCTTCCATCTTTCCGAGGTCAGTAAAAGGACGACCCAGATTGTTGAGGGCAATATGCTGACATTTGTAAACCACTCAGAGAGTGCTATAAAGCAGTATATAAGTCTTAATTGCTATTGTTATTGCTATTTTCTCAATTCTATGAGATCTTATACTTTTTATTTTAGATTTAGATTAAGAAAATATGAAATCAACTCCAATGACGTTTTTAGTTTGTATGATAAAAGTTTTATACTTTTAGTGAAAGCTATAGATTTTCTCAGGCAGTTGTCTAATTGGAAGACATATTGCTGTGTTTGTAGGAATAATTGTTTTGTTTTGAGGCAGATGGCTGTTACATATTAATGGAGTAGATTATTTAGCTGTATCAGGAAGCAATTGAGAAGAGGCTTCAGAAAAATTAAATCCTTTTAATTTGTATACTTTTTTTTCATAAATATGAGAGTTGTTGCAATTTAAAATAAAGTAGTGCTCAGTGAGACATTTACTACTAATATATTATAATTGGGAGGCTTAAGAGCAATCAAACCTCAATAGGTTGCATTACTGAAAATTACGTTGTTCTTTGCTTCTCAACTGAATTTCATTACAACGAAAAGGGAATTTAACTTGACCTCTTATTCTGTCAGTCTTCTTTTGCTGTGGAGAGTAATCAATACATAATGGAGAAAGATTTTTCAACAGGCAGGAAAAAGGAGTTATTAAATATGTAGACATGGTTACCCAGGATAAAATAATTGCAGAATTGCTTGGCTGAATGTAATTATCATTGAATATTAGAAAGCAACATGTCCATAAAGGCCAAGAAAATTAGTATCTCAAGAGGACTGTTTGTACTATTTTTGTTGTTTGCTTTAATATGTGTTAATATATTAACATTTAGAAGAAAGTTTGAAACCTAATGAGAGTAAATCATGGTAGAATACCATTTAGACATATTAATAATAAGCAAAATTAATATTGCAATAAATAGTCTGCACCCGAAACATTTATAGTCAAACATCAAATGTATTGATTGTAACTCAGTTCTGTCTATTTTTTTCTTAACCACAATTCCAAGAGCATATTTGAATTAAAAAAAATATTTTTTTCATGTCATTTGACTTTGAAAAATCACTTTTCTTTCAATAGTTGATAAACTTAGTAGATGACTGAAAATTTCTGTCCAATAAAATTCCATTCCTTGGTATTTTCATGTTTTATATTCAGTGTAAACATGATTATTTACTAAATGTGAAGCATTGCCAGTTTAATGCTAGGTAATTCTCTCTCCTTTGCCTTAATTTTACCCCTTCCTTGAGAATGGGTGAAGATTGGGATGCCTATGACATATATCTGACCCAGGGGTGGGTTCTGGATCCTTTTGTTGCCAGCTCACTTCGGGTCGTGCTGTGCGCGCGCAGTAATCAAAAAATAGCTTCTGCGCATTCGCAGAAGCAAAAATTAGCTTCTGCGCATGCGCAGAAGCAAAATCCAAGATGGCGGCCCCCCACGGAGACACCGATGGAACCAGCTCCGTGACGTCATCGCCGAGTTACTAATGGTTCTAAAGAACCAGTTAGAACCGGTAGGAAACCACCTCTGATCTGACCACAGAATGAGTCTCTGAGACATCAGTAAATAGCTTGGAAAAATTTTAATCATTTTAAAAAGGTTTGACAGCATGAGACTGGAAAGCTCAAAATAATACAGGATAAATTTAGGACTAGAATGTTGCCAATTGGTTATGTAATAAAGAAAAAAAATGCAGTACTTATAAGTTATATCGCTTGCTATTCTGTAACTGAACTTATGGTATCTGCAGTACTGTTATTTAAGTCACTGCTGCAACACAACTACACAGTATCTTGACATAAGCCCATCACAGTGCAATGTTTAGGTTCTCTTCCATTGAACTGTTTTACAGCAAAGGGAGAAACAAATATTAAAAAGGGCTCTGGAGAAGTAATGTATAGGTGGACCTCAACTTACAACCATTCACGTACTGACCATTTGAATTTGCAATAGCACTGAAAAAATGATCTATGACTGGACTTCACACTTATGACTCAGAGAAATCCCACTGTCACATGATCAAAATTTGGCCGCTTGGCAACCTGAATGTATTTACAATGGTTGCAGTGTCCTGGGGTCATGTGATCACCATTTGCAATCTTCTCATTGACTTCCAACACAAGTCAATGGGAGCAGATGGATTTGTGTAACAACTGCATGATTCATTTAACAATTGCAGTGATTTTCCTTAACAACCATAGCATAAAGGTTGCAAAATTAACTTAATAACTGCTTTGCTTATAAAACAGAAATGCTGGTCCCAATTGTTTTAAGTTGAGGAATACCTGTAATGTGCTGTTAGAATATAATCATTTTTACTAGATTATCATTCTTTGACCAAACTCAGAAAACTATTTTGTAAATTCTGAATGCTTCATTTCATTTCCCTCAAATAAAATAGAGTTTACTGCATTGGGTTCTTCGTATTTTCCAAGCTTCCTGCAGATGTTTCATTACCAGTGGCCTGATGATGTACTTAGCGTGGTAATCAACAGCTGCAGGAAAAGAAGCAAACCAAGAGAACACCAAGTATCTACGATTTAATCCCGAGCTACATAAATAGCTAACTTCATCATCGTAGTCTTGTTTTTACATTTCTCTTCCTGTCATTTAAAAGAGATCTGTTTCTAATGAATAATATTTCATTCAGAAAGTGTTTTTGAAAGTTTAGCTTATATGTCAAGTAGATAAATTAAACCAGGATGTAATTTATTCTCCATTAAAACTGCAGGAGTTGACTTGAGAATCTAGCAAAATGGCAGGTTTATTTAATGTATTTATTAATTTGTCAACCCCCTCAATTGCTCTTACCAGAGATGCAGTACAATAAACTTTAATCATGAGATAAGTATGTTATATAGTCAGAATGGCAAAAAGCTATCCATATGTAGTTAAGCCATGATAAATGTTAATTAGGTGAATTGAATGAGTCACATTATTGAGAGATGTTTACACATATGAAAATGTGTATGGTTAGAGGTCTAAATTGGAGGTCTTGGCTGGGTGGTGGCTGTTGTTATGTTTCATGAGAGAAGAGTTAGACAGCCAGTTTGGTCTAGTGGTTAAGGCAACAGGCCAATCATCAGGAGACAGAACAGAATCAGACCAATCACCAGGAGACAAAACAGAACAGACAGAGTTGGAAGGACCTTGCAGGTCATCTAGTACAACCCCCTATACCATTTCTGACAAATGCCTGTCCAGTCTCTTCTCGAAAGCTTCCAGTGATGAAGCACTCACAACTTAAGAAGGCAAGTTGTTCCATTGGTTGATTGTTCTCACTGTCAGAAAATTTCTCCTTATTTCTATATTGAATCTCTCCTTGATTAGTTTTCAGCCATTGTTCCTTGTCTGGCCTTCCTGTGCTTTGGAAAGTAGGTTGATCCCTTCCTCTCTGTGACAGTCCCTGACATATTGGAACACTGCTACCTGGTCCTTCTCTTCACTAGACTAGCCATGCCCAGTTCTTGCAACTGTTATTCATATGTTTTAGCCTCAAGTCCCCTAATCATCTTGGTTGTTCTTCTCTGCACTCTTTCTAAGTCTCAACATCTTTTTATAGTGTGGTGACCAAAACTGGACAGTCACTTGTCTGAAATGGTATAGGATCTCCTGCTTGAGCAGGTGGCTGGACTAAAAGACCTCCAAGGTCCCTTCCAGCTCTATTCTGATTCTGATTCAGTATTCCAGTTGGGTCTTACTAAGGCTTTATAGAGTGGTATTAGTACCTCACATGATCTTGACTCAATCCCTCTGTTGATGCAATTTAGGATTGCATTGGGTTTTTTGGTTGCTGCTGCCCACTGCTGGCTCATATTTTATTGATTGTCCACTAGGACTCCAAGATCCCTCTCATAGTTACTGCTATTAAGTCAGGTTTCACCTAATCTGTATGTGTAATTTTGGTTTTTCTTGCCTAAGTGTAAGACTTTTCTTTGCTCTACGTTGAATTTCATTTTATTAGCTAGGGCTCAGTGTTCAAATCTGTCGAGATCCATCTGGATATGGAGCCTAACATCAAGGGTGTTGGCTATTCCTGCCAGCTTAGTATTGTCTGCAAAGTTTTGAGTTTCCCTTCTATTCCCTCATCTAAGCCATTTATTAAGATATTGAAGAGTACTGAGCCTAAGACGGAACCTTGTGGTACCCCACTGCTTACTTCCCTCCATGTAGATGTAGTACCATTAAGGACTACTTATTGAGTATGGTTTGTCAGCCAATTACAAATCCATCTGGTGGTGATGCTATCTGTCCCACTTTTTTTTAGCTTACAAAGAAGTTATTGCTTTATGTAATATAGTTATTACTTTAGTTATTAGTTATTAATTTATTTGTTTCTAGATGTTGCAGATTGGATGATCTTTTCCAGTATCTTCCTGGGTATTGATGTTAGGCTGTTTGGTCCGTGGTTTCCTGGGTCTGTTTTTTTCTTCTTTTTTTGAAGATGAGAACCACATCAGCTCTTTTCCAGCCCTCAGGTAGTTCCCTGGTGCTCCAGGATTTTTGAAAGATATGGTAAATTTGGTTCTGAGATGACATCTGCCAGCTCCTTTAGAATTCTGGGATGTAATCCATCAGGTCTTGGTGATTTATATTTACCCAGATCAGACAGGTGTTCTCTTATCATTTTCTTGCTTATCTTAATTTTTATTTCTACTCTGTCTTTTACAGTTAGGTTTTTGGTAGGTTGGGCTATAGTTTCTTTTTGCGTGAAGACTGATGCAAAGAATGAGTTAAGCAGCTCTGCTTTCTCTCTACTGCCTGTTACTTCCTTGCCTTCTTCTCTCTTTAGTGGACCGACTGTTTCCTTGATTTTTTTCTTGTTATTTATATGTTGAAATAAACTTTTTTTATTATTATCTTTGATTTTTGTTGCAAGTCTTTGTTCATTCTGAGCCTTTGTTTTTCTGACTTTATCTTTGCAGATTCTGGCTATCTGCTGATATTCTGCCTTAGTTATGTGTCCCTCTTTCCATTTTTTTGTATTTATCTTTTTTGTCTTTCAGTTTATTAGAGAGATCTTTGTGCAACCATGCTGGTTTCTTCTTGGATTTCTTGTTTTTCTTTTTCAGTGGTATTGTGCTGGACAGGGCTTTTATGATCATATTTTTTAGAGTTTCCCAAGCTTCTTGAGTTGTTTTCCTCTTTAGGATATTCATCCAAGGAATTTTTCCCAAGCTGGTTCTGAGTTAGTTAAAATCAGCTCTTTTAAAATCTAAGACTCTGGTATCATTATATTGTATTGTGACTGTGAGTTCTAGCCCCCTTATGCATTAAAGTTGGCTGGAAAAACCTGAGCCAATCACCAGGAGTTTGTGAGTTCTAGTCCTGCCTTTGGCATGAAAGCTGGCTGGTCATGCTAGTCATTCTCTCTCTCAGCCCAACACACCTCACAGGAGGAGGAAGGAGTATTAGATATATTGGCTGTCTTCAGCTATTTATAAAGATAATATGCATGGGATAAAAATAGAATAATAGTTGATAGATAGATTAGATAGATAGATAGATAGACAGACAGACAGACAGACAGACAGACAGACAGACAGATAGATAGATAGATAGATAGATTTCTGATGCCTGTTTCTGTAACATCCTCCTCTAAAACTTTATAATTTAGGTATAATTTTGAATAGTAGCTATTGGAGGCTCTCAGGCATTCAATTTAGTAAAAACCAAAACTTTTATAAGCTTTAATTTACAGAATTGTCTTTTCTTCTTTCCTTTCCAACTTTACTTTCAAAATTGTAATGTGTGATGCAAGTTGTACTTTTAAAAATGTATGGCCTAAATTATTTGTGTCAGATTTTTGCTGAAAAGAAGGGGGGAAAAAAGCTAAGTTTATATAGCTGCATCATTTTCAACTGAATCTTTGAAATTATTTTAAAATTTAGTAATGACAGAAAGCAAGCAAAAAGGTGATTTGATTGAAGTAGGATTTTTTTAACTTTGCCTTTGTTGAAATTTTATTTTTATTATTAGGAATAATATTGTGCAAAAATACCCCAGCTGTCTTAAAACTGCATAATTAATGCTTATTCAGATAGAACCCAGCCATCGGTTTATAGTGCAACTTACTTTTCTTCTGAAATGGAACAAATTGTGGCATAACTATTATTTAAAGGATTTTCTGCAAAAAAAAAAGGAAATATGTCAGAAAGTGTTTTCTACAGTAGCAACTACAATGCATTAAAAGAAGCACCGAATTCTAAACAAGTTATCAAAGTCCACTTTATAGATCTCATTTTTTCTGAAGTTCAGGAAAGTGCCATTGGAATGAAAATCACTAACAACTTGTACTAAATCCATTGCAATTCACATTTTGAATGGGAGGAACTCAGTAATCTTCTGTAGGCTAAAGGCTTCACTTTGGAGCGTTTGATCCCTATCTGGTAATTGGAACAACATTTTTATCTGAACAAGTTTGAGTGGATATAAAATGTTCCATTTCGTTGCTTTTATAAATGAAATAGTGCCAGACCTAGGAACCTTTTTATCACTTCGTTGGTGCATTATTCTGTTGTTTATTAAAACATTTATTTGATGATGTACTTAACAAAAATGAAGTTCTTCTACTCTTAATTGGTATTATATGTTAATAGTTTTTTTTTAGTATCCATACTTGAAAGAGGAGATATTCAGGGTTTTGAAGTCCATTTGAGTTAATTGTTTCATATGTTTTTATTTAGTGTATTGTTACTATTGGTTTGTTCTGCTGGTTTTTCTTGACCTGCTCATTAATTTTAATAGTGATAATAAGGTCTATAGTTTTCCCTTTCTTATCTTGGAAGCTCATTTCCTTGACCTTATTCATATTTTCTCTACTCTGCATCTCTATCCTTCCCAACACGTATTTTTGAAAATGTGTTTCAGTGTGTCATAAAAAAAGTTAAATGAGAATTCAAATGACTAATCACATTGATGTGATCTTTGCAAAAATGGGGAATAGTCATGAGCACAAATTATGCTGCTATTTTGAAAGAGGTTTTTTTTTTTACAAGAAAACTAGGCTAGTGCCTTTTTCAACTTGAGCATTCATCATAAAATCTGAGCTGAAGAGTTCTTAATGGAAAATCCCAATATGAGGCTTCGATGCACTTCTTTCATCTAAGGCTTCAGTGATGTTTGATCTCCCCTTCATGCTTTTCTTTCCTTCTCCTTAGAGATGATTACTGTCCTTGAAATGTGTTCTGGTTCTTAAAGCAACCAATGCTATTTTCCTCTTAGATTATTTCTGAACTCTTTAGCTTGGAGAGGCAAAGAGAAGAGAAAAGGGAAACTACCTACTGTAGAGCAGCGGTAGGTTGCTCCCGGTTCAGCCTGGTTCTTAGAACCGGTAGCGGTGGCGACAGGAGGTGCGCGCACAAACCGGTAGCAACAGGTTTTAGAACCCACTACTGCTGTAGAGTAAATCTACTTTACATCAAGACCATTTGCAATAAGAAAATTTGCGACCATTTCCATATCTTACTAACTGTGCAAGTTATTTATTTGCATCCTACCTTCATTATTTTTATAAATAATTCAAGGAGGTGAGCATACCTAATAATTTTTCATCTTCCTATTTTCTCCACAACAACAGCAACCCTGTGAGGTGAGTGGGGTTGAGAGAGAGTGACAGACCCAAGATCACCCAGATGGCTTTCATGATTAAGGCTGGAACTCACCATCTCTGGATTTCTAGCCTGATGCTTTAATCACTAAACCAAACTGGCTCAATTATTAATAATTAACCTTGCTTCTCCCCCCATATCTATATTCTGGTTCATGCCTTTTGTTCCTCAAAGTTCTTATCTCTTTCTTTTTTGACAATTTCTATCAGCTGCACCCAATCATGATTCTATGATTCTATGACTTTCTCGGTTTTTGTTTTCCTCTCAACCCATAAATTTTCCTTGATATTTTTGTTTTGCAATTCGATCTTCATTAATTATCCACCTGTGACTTCTGTGTAGGTTGTTTCTCATATTTGTATTTGTTATGTTCTAACTGTTATAACTGTGTTGCATGGTTCCAACCAGGTCCAGCGTTTGAGCGGGAAAAAACTCAAACGCTATTGGCTGGTCTGTCTGACAGCTCCCTATAAAAGGGCAAGCTGTCAGACGGCTCTTTGCTGGTTGATTAAATAAGAGCTAATTTTGTTTTGCAATTCGATCTTCATTAATTATCCACCTGTGACTTCTGTGTAGGTTGTTTCTCATATTTGTATTTGTTATGTTCTAACTGTTATAACTGTGTTGCATGGTTCCAACCAGGTCCAGCGTTTGAGCGGGAAAAAACTCAAACGCTATTGGCTGGTCTGTCTGACAGCTCCCTATAAAAGGGCAAGCTGTCAGACTGCTCTTTGCTGGTTGCTGATACAAGAGCTGAAATAAAGAGCTGCTTGGAAGTCTGTCTCCTGTCATCTCTACCCACTATCTAACAGTGGCGACGAGGGCTTGGGTTCAGGAGAACCGTGACTGCTTCTTCAGCGATTCCAACCAGCCAGGCAGCGGCCTTTCTGCCTACTCTCTGCCGCGATGTCCAACGTCCACCCACCGGCGCCTTTCGACCCGACCCGGGAGCAGCGG
>QLTV01002718.1:3644562-3659482 GCA_003457575.1 Thermophis baileyi | reverse complement strand
TAGGGCTCCTAAACGCCCCGCCTACCTGCGTGATTACGTATGCTGGACTGCTCCATCCAGTAGGGGAGGGGTGTTATGTTCTAACTGTTATAACTGTGTTGCATGGTTCCAACCAGGTCCAGCGTTTGAGCGGGAAAAAACTCAAACGCTATTGGCTGGTCTGTCTGACAGCTCCCTATAAAAGGGCAAGCTGTCAGACTGCTCTTTGCTGGTTGCTGATNTAGGGCTCCTAAACGCCCCGCCTACCTGCGTGATTACGTATGCTGGACTGCTCCATCCAGTAGGGGAGGGGTGTTATGTTCTAACTGTTATAACTGTGTTGCATGGTTCCAACCAGGTCCAGCGTTTGAGCGGGAAAAAACTCAAACGCTATTGGCTGGTCTGTCTGACAGCTCCCTATAAAAGGGCAAGCTGTCAGACTGCTCTTTGCTGGTTGCTGATACAAGAGCTGAAATAAAGAGCTGCTTGGAAGTCTGTCTCCTGTCATCTCTACCCACTATCTAACAGTATTCAATACACATCCATTCTTGAGTCTCGGTCTTCTTGTTCTGCCCTACACACTTTTTAAGTATCCTTTTGTGCCCAATTTGTTTTTGCTGATTTACCCAAATCTCTCTTTACAGAATAAAGTGGGCACAATTTTACTCTTTTACATAGCCATGTGCACCTCCCTCAGCAGCGATTCATTTCTACCACATTTGAACAACATTTCTCCATTTATTTAATTATCTTTAGGTATCATTAGAAATAGGTTGTGACCAGAGGTGGCATTCAGCAGGTTCTGACCAGTTCTGGAGAACCGGTAGCAGAAATTTTGAGTAGTTCAGAGAACCGGTAAATAACACCTCTGACTGGCCCCGCCCCTGTCTATTCTCTGCCTCCCAAGTCCCAGCTGATCGGGAGGGAATGGGAATTTTTCAGTAACCTTCCCCTGGAGTGGGGTGGGAATGGAGATTTTACAGTATCCTTCCTCTGCCATGCCCACCAAGCCATGCCCACCAAGCCACACCATGCCCACCAAGCCACACCCACAGAACCAGTAGTAAAAATTTTTGAATCCCACCACTGGTTGTGACCTGACATCCTGCTGATGCTATTATATATCTTGCAGTCCGACTGGACAAAGGCTACCATCCATAGTCTATTTTTACCTTGGAAATAAATCACAACACATACTAAAAGAGCCTAGGTGTACTTCATATAACAGGGATGGCTTTAGAGATGAAGACTGTAAATCTTCTTGAAGAACGTGCTGACTTAGTCATATAATTACATCTGCATGTATTTATCTTCTATGCCTGAATGCAACTCTATGCTTTTAAGAAAACATGGACACACTTCTTAATTTTCTATTTAATCAAGTCAAATTAATGTAAATGAATTTTTATGTATAAATTACAAGACAAGAAAGAACATAGTGGAGAGAGGAATTTTGTAATTATGTTATAATCCATGAGTATACTTCATTATGACTGTGGAATGGGCTTATTGTTTTGATATCTTTTTATCATCAATAATTATTTGAACCAAAGCAATAATTCTTTTATCTCTTTTAAACTCTTATTTTTCTTTTCTCAAATGTTTGAAGTCAGGTAACTCAAAACATTTCAAATGGAAAACACATTTTAAAATTACAGTTTAATGTAAAAACATTATTTTTAAAAAAGGTATTAAAATACCAGTTCCTTTTAAAATCATACTGTTGTTTCTGGATTTTATTTTGAGGGTGTTGATAAAGCAATACAGTCAAAAAAATAATACCTTACAGAAGCAGCCTACATAATGGGTATTAAAGCTTTTAAGATTATGGGAAGAAATTTGGTGGTGCTCATTGTTATGTTTTTGTCATGTTTCCAAACAATATTTATTTATCCATTCTTTCTATTTATATGGTCATCCATCTCAAGCAGGGGTGAAATGCTCCCGGTTTGGCCCCGGTCCAGGCGTACCGGTAGCGCCGCCTGCCGGTGATTCGGAGAACCGGTAGCGACGGCAGCACGAGGTTCCGCCCACCCACCCGGATGCCGCCATTTTGTGTTTTTTAACCCTCTGTGCATGCGCAAAGCGTTCTGCGCATGCGCAGAGGGTGAAAAAGCCCGTGCGCGAGCAGAACGTGGGCGAAAAAGCGTGTGTGCGCAGAGCGAGCGCTTCCGAACCAGTAGGGAAGGTAAATAGATTTCACCACTGATCTCAAGCATATCATTCTAGACAGCTAACAGAATAAAAACAAGGTTAAAAAAAAATCAGAGAAAACAATAAATAACAAATATAGGAACTGAGATAAAACCAACCAGTACCATTAATGCAATCAAGATATGGGCTCAATCTCACAACCTAGGGACCAGGTTCAACAACAGAGCCAGGTTTTTAAGGCCTGATGGAAGGCCAGTAAGGTCATGACACTTCTAATTGCCAGGGAAATGATGTTCAGATAAGGCTGTCCTCTGGGAACTTTCCTAACAGATGGAACTTCCTAACAGATGGGATCCTGAGAATACCTCTCTTGCTGGATTTCGCAGGATGGGTAGAGTCATTTGGGGAGAGATAGTCTTGCAAGTGTTGGAACAAGAAAAAAGGAAGACATGAATAAATAGTTTTCTCCATTATTTGTTCCTCTCCTGCTTTTATACTCTGCTGATTAGAGACATGTTACCTTTGAAGAGGGAGGCTCTGTATACTTCTCTCTGAACTAACTTAGCTAATGCCTTTGGCTATCATAGCTAACAGCTCATTAATGGGAATACTCCCTTTTCCAAACTTTTCTTCTCAGACATGCTGTTGGCTTTAAAGTTCAGCATGTGGACTTAGTACAAAGGATTATATACCATATCTGATTATCTTACAAATGACAGTTATTCTGAGGGTGTTTTTTGTAGCAGTTGCAATAAATACAACACTTTCAATAGGCAAGAAAAACCAAGGGCCATATCTCAAAACTAACAAACACAATATTCTCTATTAATTCATAGTAAATCTTACAAAATTAGATGTGCAGTATGATAATACAAAATTTGTTAGGAGTCATACAGGTGGTTCTCATTTAGTGACCACAATTGGGACAGGCAACTTAGATGCTAAGTGACTGTCACTATGCTGTGCTTATGATTTTATCTCAACTTTTATTCCCCCTCCCCTTAACTCCCCTGCCCTTTGGAAAGCTCGGAATGCTCACCCCAATGCTGGAATAATTAGCAAGAAGGAAATTAATGGTTGTACATACATTTATTGAAGAGGAAGGGATCAGAAGAGAGTAAGAAGAGACATAATGAGGAATCTACATTGAAAGAAATGTGCTAGCATAAATTGTTTGTCTAGCGCGCTTGCAGTTTCTAGCCCCAGGTATGTTAGGCAAGTATTACGAATGCATTATGAAGGCCAACTAAAGAACTGGCAGCTGTTCATATGGTTGTGAACAGAAAATAGAAAATCTGTGCATTGACAAATTCCAATCTGTCAATTGCAAATGGACATGCTGCTTGGATCCGCACATATACTACGCCAATACATTATGACACCTTAGGTTTTTGTGAAGAACTTAATGTGTATTAAAGCCAACATTTCACATTTAGTATATAATAAATGTATTTGAATTTATTAGCTGACCAACTCCTTCGTCTGAAGAATGACTTTTATCTTACTATGAAAAAATTATCAATTAGAAGAGAGTACAATACAAATAGTCTTGACTTAGACCGATCATTTACCAATTGTTTAAAGTTATGATGTATTTTCTCCCCCCCCCCAAGATATAGTCTAGTTCTGAAGTTAATAAGGCTGTTCCCTTGTGGTCACATGACTGCAACCAGCCTTCATTTACAGCTGCTTGCAGCATCATGCAACTATGATATATTACATTCACTTCCGATTTTTGGGAAAAATAGCCCATAGCAATTGGTTTGCATAATAACCGCAGTGTTCACTTTATGACTGTGGCTTTCGCTTAATGACCCCTGCAAAAAAGGATCCGATCATGTAATGACCTGCTTTACCAATGGGCAAGCTTCAGTATGGTAATAAGTGAAGCACTGTGTATATAATTTCTAAAGGGAGGGATACAAAGTCTGAAATAACATACACATTTAGCTGTGAAATGCTCACTATATAGACTCAGCTTCACAGATATGAATATGTGCCTGGAAGCAGCATAGGGGATGATGTACTGCCTGTTTTTTTCTCTGTAATTATGCTTCTGCTTGAAATGCTTAGCCTAATGGCTGAAGCTGATGTAGCTGAATACATGATTGAAAGTGGTCTCTCTCTATAACCTTACAGAAATCCCTTTGGAATGATCTGTTGACTGACTAATTTGAACTGCAAAAACCTACAGTTTTATTGACAGTAATTACCAAGCTAGTTTGATGTGACTGGAATTGAGAGGTGAATAAAATAGCATTCATTATTGTACTTCCTTTGGCAAATATCATGGATCTCAACAATTATTTCTTTTTTTATAGAGTTGTGTACATTTGATATTGACTTCTTTTAAATACTGCTCCCCATTTATGAGAAAAGTCTTTAAAATTATAGATATATGTCACTGATCTATTTTATTCTGCTACTGTAAGAAGCAGCAGTGGATTTTCTGTTCTGCAAATGGGTTTTTATGCAATATTTATTTAAAATGTATTTAGGATTGGTTGAATGAAGCAGAATTTGCCTGATTTTTTTTCAGCTTTTTAAAATTATTTACAATTTACAGTGGTCCAAAATTTGTACTGTAGTATACCCATTTTGAATGATTTTAAAATATTTATTCATTTACTTTAATTTAAAGAAATAAAGAAAAATGATATCTTCCCCAAAAAGAGAATTAAGGAGAAAAATAGAAATAGGAGAAAAATAAGTACAAGAAGTCCTTGATTTCTCAGTGGCCACTTAGCAACCATTTGAAGTTATGATGAATGCCACAAAAACTACTTAAACCTGGTTTCAAGTTTCTGAAATGTCACATGATGGCATTTTGGGCGCTCAGCAACTGACCCACATTTATGTCTGTTTGCAGTGTCCCATGGTCACGTAACAGTGATTTACGACATTTTGCCAGAAAACAGTGTTTATTTCCTGTTTTTGGCAAAACCGTTCCTCAGTGACAATGGAGTTGCTTAATGACTGCAGCATTTGCTTAATGATGTAAGTTGAGAATTACCTGTGGTTATAAGAAAACAGAAAACACAGATTTAATTTTTAAACAAACAAACCCCTACAATTTAACTATCTTTCCATTACAACAATAAAGAGCCAGTTCATAAAAAGAGAGGAGAAATATCACAAACATATTATTCATGATCATAGATTAAATACAAATATGTAAAAAGGTAGTTAAATTCTGAATTCTGAGCCCTTCCTGTTCAAGGCATCACCTTGAATAATCTGTTGTCATGTTTTTCATACCAGGCAAACAAAAATCAATCCACTATAATGTAGGTTGATACTGATTTTTCATAATAATACATAATGTTCTCCATAACCAGCGGTGGGTTGCTCCCGGTTCGGCCCGGTTCTTAGAACCGGTAGCGGCGGCGGCAGGAGGCTCCGCCCACCCACCAGGGACGCTTCTGCACATGCGCAGAAGCGTCACGTGCGCGCGAACCGGTAGTAAAGGGTTTTAGAACCCATTACTGCCCATAACCTCAATTAATCTGTAGCTCTTCATATCATGGTAGATATCAGTGTTCTGTTGTATTTTTTCAGAATTACATTTACTCCAGGCCTAACTATATTTGTTTTCTCAACCATTAAATGAATTTATGGACCTAGGCTAAAACATCCATATTATATGCTTAAGCTTCCCTTCTATAATTTTACATGCTTGCCATAATAAAATTGACAATCACCTCTTTTAAAATATTCTCTGAGATACTGTATCTAATAAACATGAAATATATTTTGCTGAATTAATATAATTTTAAGATCATAAGGATCATTACTGATACTCTTTAAAACTGTTAATTATTTAATCCTTTGTTCCAAAATTCTTGCAAATAACGAATCACCAGAAAATAATCCCTAATTGTCTACAAAAATTAGCACTGACTAACTCAAGATATATTTTTTCCTGTTCAATTGTGAATGATTCTTGGAGATTGCTGAACAAGTCCCTGCATTTTTCTTGGCAAGGTTTTTCAGAAGTGGCTTGCCATTGCTTTTTTGCTAGGGCTGAAAGAAAGTAATTGGCCCAAGGTCTTCCAGTTGGTTTTGGGTCCAGAGTGTGACTATGTCTCATGGACTTCCGATTCCTAGCCTGATGTCTTAACCACTATACTAAACTGGCTCTTTAAGGAATTTTAGAAGTTACTAAATGTTTAGACAGAATGCACTGCCACATCATAGTTTTAAATAATCCAAAATTATTTTTATTAACTCAAATGATTTTTAAACTTGGTTGGCAATTAGGTTATCTAAAATATTAATGTCCTTATTAGCCCACGAGGAGGGAAATTTATCTGCAGATTCAGATCGGGAATATCTTAATTCAGAATAATATTTTGGTTTCCATTTCATTAATTAAAGTAGCCCTTGCTTAAGGACCAGTTTCTTAGTGACCATTTGAAATTACAATGCCCCCCCCCAAGTTACTTATGACCCAGTTCCAGATTTATAATGGCTGTGTGTATTTGCATGTGTGCGCGTGAGCATGCACGCGCACACACACACACACAGAGCCAGATGATTGCATTTTGGTCATTTGGCAACCAGCTCAGTTTTATGGCCAGTTGCAGTGTTTGCAGTGTACAATATACATAGAGCCGAGGTGGCGCAGTGGTTAGAGTGCAGCACTGCAGGCTACTTCAGCTGACTGCTAGCTGCAGTTCGGCGGTTCAAATCTCACCGGCTCAAGGTTGACTCAGCCTTCCATCCTTCTGAGGTGGGTAAAATGAGGACCCAGATTGTTGGGGGCAATATGCTAACTCTGTAAACCGCTTAGAGAGGGCTGTAAAGCACTATGAAGCGGTATATAAGTCTAAGTGCTATTGCTATTGCTATTGTACATATGTAAGAATGAATGAACTTTATGACAGCCATGTTAGCTTTAACAATCATAGCATTCACTTTATGATCATCACAAAAAAGACTGGGTTTGCCATGTGAGTGCCTCGACTTATGACTGTCATAACTTCCAAGCTCCATTATAATCATAAGTCTGTATTGATTTAAAAATGAAATATTAGATATAGCAATAGCACTTAGACTTACAGTATATACCACTTTATAGTGCTTTACAGCCCTCTCTAAGCGGTTCACAGAGTCAGCATATTGCCCCCAACAATCTGGGTCCTCATTTTACCCACCTTGGAAGGAGGGAAGGCTGAGTCAACCTCATATGTTCACATTTAGATGGAGATTTCCCTCACATCCAGTTGGAGAATTAGGCAAATAGAAAAGTTCTTCCAGTTGAGAAAAACATAATAACAAAAGCCATGCTAATTGGGAATGGAATACTGTACACTGTAAGTTGACGTGCGCTATAAGGGAATATTTATATTTATATTTATTATATTTGTATGCCGCCCAACTCCCAAAGGACTCTGGGCGAATCAGGTTAGGAAGACTGTTCTACATATTACCCTTTAAAATACCATTGCTGACCTTAATGTTACTAGTTTCAGAATTGTTTGTTTGTTTGTTTATTTATTTTTATCCCAACTTTATTAGTTTTATAAATAACTCAAAGTGAACATATCTAATACTCCTTCCTTCTCCTATTTTCCCACAACTACATCCCTGTGAAGTGAGTTGGGCTGAGAGAGAGTGACTGGCCCAAAGTCACCCAGGTGGCTTTCATATCTAAAGCGGGACTAGAACTCCCAGTCTCCTGGTGATTGGCCCAAAGTCATCCAGGTGGCTTTCATGCTTAAGGCCGGATGAGAACTCATCATCTCCCGGTTTGTAGCCTGGCGCCTTAATCACTAGACAAAACTTTCTCTTTGTGGGCAGAGAGAATGGAAACAGATTCAATATGAGATTCCATTACGGCAGCCTATCTCAACGGAGGTTCCACAAGCGATTGTAATTTAAAAAAAACATCTTTTTTTAAAATTTAGATACTGTACAACGTTAGTGCTTCCCAAGGTGAGAAATATTTACCTATTGTATAATAATGAAAAAGCCTGTTTTAAATTATTTTCTTTGGTTAGAGGTGATTTTTCTATCCGTGAATCCTAATTCATGAGGGAAAATCTAGCAACGCTAACAGAAGTTTTACTAGCCCTAAGGTAGCCAAAGCCAAAATCTTTACTTCAGTCAAAAAACATCATAAAATGACATATAATCATGGTGATACAAGGATTACAGCCATCACATCAGAAAACGAAACTTAATATTACTAACCTAATGATATAAAACTTTACAGCTCTACATAAATTTCAGAAGAGATAAAATGATAATGCTGCTAAGTGATCTGAGCTATGCAATACAGCTCATAAAATAGAATTAATACAAAATGATTAATAATAAAAATTGCTACTCTAAATGTAAAAGTTGTTAAATTATATACCTAAAATTAATCACAAATTTAATATCGTTTATTGTGGAAGAAGGAATTTTATTGCAACCAAAGATCAGGGAGATAAGACACTCAATGATACTAATAACATTAACACAATGGATCATTTATTGAAGGATGCATGATATAACTAAACATACATACCTGCTGTCTGAAACCAAGCCGAGACAGATAAGAATTAAATTAAATTGTGATCAGCTAATAATCAAGTGACTGGTAAGCAAGGATATGAAATCTTATTTCACGTCAACTTCTATTTGTGATCGTGTGTGACAAAAGTCATTTTGCCTGAAGGCAACAGAGACATGGCATTGCACTGATTGGCTTTGAAGATGGCTTGGGAAAGGTGTGATCTATCTAGTGATGTAATCTGTATCTAGGGTATCATGGGGAAAAATATGGCCAGCCTCTTTTATCATTCTCCATCTTCAAAGGCAGATGTGTTCTTTATATGGGATACAGGTATCCTCAACCACAATTGGGACTGGAACTTCTGTAGCTAAACAATGCAGTCATTAAGTGAGTCAAGTCTGATTTTGTAACCTTTTTTGCCACCATTGTTAGGAAAATCACATGGTTGTTAAGTGAATCTGGCTTCCCCCAGTGACTTTGCTTGTTGGAAGCCCCCTGGAAAGGTTCTAAATGGGAATCATGTGATAGTGGGACACCGCAAACATTGTAAATACAAGCCAATTGCCGAGTGGCAGAATTTTGATCATATGACCATGGGGATGCTGCAAAGATTATAGGACGATTCATAAATCACATTTTTCAGGACCATCATAACTTTGAATGTTGTTAAATGAATGACCGCAAGTCAATGTTTACCAATATTTCAGAATCTGCCCTTAAACAGCTGAAATAAGCAAATGAGATCTTATTTGAGCAAGTGGTTTAGGAAATAGAAGGAAGGAAAGATGCTGCAGATCTTTCTCCAAGATCTGTACATCTTGGTTTGTGAATGTAGCAATAGCAATAGCAATAGCACTTAGACTTATATACCGCTTTACAGTGCTTTACAGCACTCTCTAAGCGGTTCACAGAGTCAGCATATTGCCCCCAACAATCTGGGTCCTCATTTTACCCACCTCGGAAGGATGGAAGGCTGAGTCAACCTTGAGCCGGTGAGATTTGAACCGCTGAACTGCTGAACAGTCAGCTGAAGTAGCCTGCAGTACTGCACTCTAACCACTGCGCCACCTCGGCTCTTAATGTACTGTAGTTCTTGTTGGTGAGTTGTGTCCTTGGTTTATTCTCTTAGTGTTTTTTGAGTCTCTTCTAGCCCCTGAAATTATAAGCGTTCTGGGGACAGACTGTGGAAAGGTAATGTTTACTTAGAATAAAAGTTATGACAAAATAAGAAAAGACTAGAAATGTATTCTTCAGCTAAATATCTATGGAGATTCTCAATCATCCAGGTCATGGTTGCCTCAGAGGTGTTCTTTCAAAAGGCAACTGGACTTTCTTGGTTTTTCTTTGAAGACGTTTTGCTTCTCATCTAAGAAGCATCTTCAGTTTTCAAGGAAGAACAAAGAAAGTCCAGTTGCCTTTTGAAAAAGCACATTTGGGATATTCTTCAGCTAGTAGATAACCATGGCTAACCCTTTAATGCAGGGGTGAAATCCAGCAGGTTCTCACAGGTAGCGGAAATTTTGAGTAGTTTGGAGAACCGGCAAATACAACCTCTGGCTGGCCCCAGAGTGGGGTGAGAATGGAGATTTTGCAATATCCTTCCCCCAGGAGTGGGAAGGGAATGGGGATTTTGCAGTATCCTTCCCCTGGAGTGGGGTGGGAATGGAGATTTTGCAGTATCCTTTCCTTGCCACGCCTACCAAGCCACGCCCATCAAGCCACACCCACCAAGCCACACCATGCCCACCAAGCCACGCCCACAGAACCGGTAGTAAAAAAAAATGGATTTCACCACTGCTTTAATGACTAACTGAGCCTTCCAGCTGTGAGGCAATATTTGGGACTTATTCATATAGGTAAAAATTGCTGTATGGATTGTCAGGCCTGTTAGCCATTTTTTGGGCCTTGGATCTTCAGGCCTGTCACATTTAGTGCTGTGGGAAACTGTGTGGGGGGGGGGAATTGTAAGGAGCTGGGGAGATATGTAGTCAAAATAACATTCCTTTCTTTGAGCGTCAAGGCCATTCTGCCCTGCACCTGGAGAGGTGTAACTGGAAAGCATCTCCAGTTAGGACGGTGCATTTATTGGACCATGTGATGGACATGTGGGTGCTGGGGCAGGAACTTGGACTTTCTTTTGGGTGGGGAAAACCTGGAAGCTTTCAGATTCGGGGTTTCCCAGATATCCACTGTAGAGAAGCTATCCCAAAAATTGTGGCAGAAATAATGGTATGTAGGAATGAACTTGGGAGATGTGGAATGATGCTGCCTAAGAAATGGTCAGATAAGAGGGAGTTTAGCCCTCAGCTGCTTACTGAGTAGAGCAAGAGCAGGGGTGTCAAACTCCCGGCCCACGGGCCGGATGCGTCACATTCTGGCCACGCCCAGTTTAGCGAAGGGGAAAAAAGTCGTGATACATCACGTGACGCCGCCATGAATTTGACACCCCTGAGCAAGGGGTGTCAAAGTCTCAGGAGGGATCCTACTTAAGTTGTTGCATTGTAAAAGTAATGGTGGGAGAATTGTATATTCAGACTTCAATATTCTGTTAATTTAGCTTTACAATAAAGTAAGAGTTAGCTTATTTGGTTATATTTCCTGTCTGGTCTACCTGGTGTTGTAAGAAATGTCCTTCTGGGTTCAGTTCCAAGTGGGGAAAAAGATACTGGAAACATTGAGACTGCTTGGAAAGATGGTTTAATGGTGGACAGAAGGACCACATGGTTTGAGGTCCCTGGGGTAAAGGGGGTTCACATGCCTCGAAGATGTTGAAGAAGAAAAGAAGGGTGAGATGCGGAGAGTGCCTGAGTTTTATACCCTCTGTTGGGCCCCACCTTAAGAGTTTCCTGTTCCTGTACAAGAAAAATGTATCCCATTGGCTGTCAGACTCCCAGGGGGCGGGGGTCTTAGCTAACTTTGTAGGCTTTTGTCTGCCTCCCACCAGGCTTGGCTGATGTAATCTTCTTAGGTGCCATGTGGTGAGATGGCTTTGGGATTCCTATTATGATCTTTGTTATGTAGAATAGACTGCCCATTGACAAAGGTGTGGGGGAATGAGTGAGTTTGCTCTGGTCTTAATGGTCCATTGACAAAGGTGGGGGCTATTAAGAGTGACTCTATTTCCTGCCTAAAAACATGTTTCTCAATTTTCTCATCCAGGGAAATATAATATTCTGCCTTTTTAATATTTCCTAAAATATTTCATTCCTCTAGGAGGGGGGTAGGTGCTAACTTCCTACACTGGTAAGGCTAATACACCCTTTTTGTGTTCTGAAATCCTTCAAAAACACCAGCATTCCTTACTTGGGTTTTCATATTCCCAGAGTTAATCCTATTAGTATACTGTAGAACTTCAATTAGAGAAGATATGAAATTAGTTTATGAGAATATTTTGAATTAGAAGATCATAATTAATAATCTTTATTCAGTAATAGAATGTATCATTAGCATGGTAGAAAGCTATGGATAAGGGAAGATTGTGCATTTTAATAGCTAAAAAATGCTGATAAATTGTATGAGAAATACAATAAATAACTGTTGAAAAGTAATGAGAGAATAAATCACTATTTTTGTTTTTATACAAATAATCCTGTATGGATTCAGTTTATTTTAAGAAATAATTCTGCAGTAGCACAAACTTTATTAGTGGCAATGTCAAATGTGTGATTTAGGTAGAGTGGAAACTTCAACATTTCCATTTAAAAAAAATATAGCAATTTTTTGCCAGCTAATAGTTCAAAGTATTCACTTAGAACTAACTCAGAGGAGAGTGACTGAAATGACCTTAGAAGGAGAAATTTATGTGGAACAGTTATATATATATATATATATCTCCCATCTAGAGTAGCAAGCCTGCAAGGAGACACAATATGATGTTGTTACCTAGTTGGGTAATGAAATGTCTGCAAGAAAACAGACTCCGAGAGCACCAAGGATCCCACAACATAATACTGTAGCTGCCTTCATGTATCAGAAGGCTACCATATAGAAGAGGTGATAGAAATATTTAGAGTTACATGGGACTTTGTTTTTGACAATAGCAGCAAGACTTTTGTAGAAGTCTTAGAAATAATAGAAAGACTTACAAATTTCTAGAAGGGAAGCACGGATCATGAAGCTAATGGAATTGCTTGAGATGACAAAACTGATTACTTTGTTGAGAGACAATACCTTGTCTATCATTGTTTCTACCTGAAAAACCACTTTTGGACTTTTTGCTGGGAAACTGAAAGAAATGAAACTTTAATCTTCTGTCCTCTTTTGAAGGAATGATACCAGGTCTGATGCCATCTGTCAGGGATGTTTTATTATTTGATTACTGCACTGGGAAGAGGGCTGGAGATTTGGTCCAAGGTCTCTTGTAATGTTTACATTCCAACAGAAGAGAATTTCTGTAGCTCAGGGTTGAACTGTCCAGTCCTTGGTGCTCTCTGAGCTTGGTTGTTTGCTTGCAGATGTTTCATTATCAGAATAGGTAACATCATCATCATTATAATGTTATCTAGTCTGGTAATGAAATGTTTGCAATCCTTACACTCTATGATTTTAGACATGACTTTGATGATGTGAATGTTTAGCCAAATGTAAATAGCAGATGCAGGGATTCAAACCAGTAGCTAATTGCTAGTCTTTCCTCTTTGTGCAAATGATAGCTACTAGGAGGAGAGGTTTCTCAAGATTATTATGAGATGGTGAAAAGTTAAACTTCTTCCTTTCTACCTTATTACTGTTGTCGTCACGGTAGGAAGCTGACATACTATTTGGGACAAATGCAAAGTTGTAACTATATCAGACTCCTCTGATAACTCTGTATTTTTCATTGTTGTTTTAAAGTTTATTTGATTGCAGTCAGCTGAAAAGGTATATAAAAAAAACCATATGGCATATTTCATGTTATAATTCTATTATTTTCAACAGCAGAGGGCTCTGTAGAGTCAGTATTAGCTTTGCATATGACACCCTCTCTTTGAATTGGTTTAACAGGCACCTATTATCCTGGAAATTTATACAAAGCTGGTGATATTGTCAGCTGCTCTTTCTGCCATCCTGTGGTTGTTTTTAAGTATTGTCTAGCTATGATGTACCAAACGTATTCATCACATAAACTGTTTCCAAAACAGACTGCTGAATTATTATCTTTTATAATGAAAATAGTTTTATCAAGCTTTTAGGACTAAGAAATGATAATTGCATAAATGCGATAATGAATCTATTAGACTTCAAGGTGCAAAAAAGCTATTTTTTTTAAATAAGAACAGTTTTTAGTAGCAGATCCTAAATTTCCATTTCCATGCAGCAACAACAGAAAAGGAAGACATAGAAATTCTTTAGATGTCTCCCCGTATTAACAACAAAATTAATAATATTTAAAATGCACTTTTCCAAATAAAGCTTCATTCTAACCTGTTTACTTCAGCGGTGGGTTGCTCCCGGTTCGGCCCGGTTCTGCAAACCGGTAGCGGCGGCGGCGGGAGGCTCCGCCCACCCGCCCGGGACGCTTCTGCGCATGCGCAGAAGTGTCACGTGCGTGCGCACGAACCGGTAGCAACAGGTTGTAGAACCCACTACTGGTTTACTTATTAGGTATTCTAAAGAAGCAATATCCATCTTATGCTAGGTTTATACCTCATATATTCATCATCAGTATGATCAATTTTGGATACAAGTTGGGCGAATCAGCAATTAGGTTGCTCTATGATTGGAGTGTCTAATCTTGGCAACTTTAAGAGTTGTGAACTTCAACTTCAGAATTCCCTCGCCAGCCCTTTGTTGAGGAGTTCTGGGATGTTAGATAGTGGGTAGAGATGACAGGAGACAGACTTCCAAAGCAGCTCTTTATTTCAGCTCTTGTGTAAGCAACCAGCAAAGAGCAGTCTGACAGCTTGCCCTTTTATAGGGAGCTGTCAGACAGACCAGCCAATAGCGTTTGAACTTTTTCCCGCTCAAATGCTGGACCTGGTTGGAACCATGCAACACAGTTGAAACAGTTAGAACATAACACCCCTCCCCTCCTGGATGGAGCTGTCCAGCATACGTAATCACGCAGGTAGGCGGGGCGTTTTGGAGCCCTACTAGACCTGCGCAATTCAGTTGGTGGTGAGGCAGCGGCCTGTGCGGACAGGTCTGCTGCCGCTCCGGGGCTCGAGCATGGAAGCTCCTGGAAGGTACTGGGTGTGGCCTCCACGGCCGAAGGGACCGGTTCGAAGGGAGGACATTGCTGGCTCTCGGCTTCCAAAGGTAGGCCTTCCGAGACACCCGGGCTTGAGTTAGCTAGGGGAGGAAAGC
>QLTV01002718.1:3618039-3634047 GCA_003457575.1 Thermophis baileyi | reverse complement strand
ACCGTGTTACGTTGGTTCTCCTCCTATCTCTCTGGTCGGTCACAGTCGGTGTTGGCAGGAGGACAGAGGTCGACCCCTAGACCCCTCGTTTGCGGGGTGCCTCAGGGCTCGGTCCTCTCTCCCCTCTTATTTAACATCTACATGAAACCGCTGGGTGAGATCATCCGACGATGCGGGGTGAGGTATCAGCAATATGCTGATGATACCCAGTTGTACATCTCCACCCCGCGTCAGTTCAGTGAAGCGGTGGACGGGATGTGCCAGTGCCTGGAGGCTGTGAGGGGCTGGATGGGAGTTAACAGGCTCAGACTTAACCCAGACAAGACCGAGTGGCTGTAGGTATTGCCTCCCAAAGACTATGTCGACTGTCCATCCTTGGTTCTTGGGGGGGAGAAATTGTCCCCCTCAGAACGGGTTCGCAATTTGGGGTGTCCTCCTAGACTCACAGCTAAGATTAGATCAACATCTGGTGTGTATGGCTTTTTAAATCATTTTTTAATATTTATATTGTTTTAATGTTTTTATACTTCTGTTGTAAGCCGCCCAGAGTCCCTTGGGAGTTGGGCGGCATAAAAATACAACAAATAAATAAATAAATAAATTTATTGAAAATTGCTTATTTTTTTAAAAAATAAGACCATTTATTTTAAATAGTGGTATCTAAAATATGCTGTTTTTATAGTCATTATCTTATGAAAAGTTTCATTTTGCTGTTTTCAAGCAATTTGGTTCATCCATTAGGAGGAAGAAGCAGCAGGGCACCTGCTTCTGAGCTCCAAGGTTTATATATATATAAAAAGATAAACATTTTGCAGAAATTATCTAAAGAGAACCTAGAAATTTATAGTGTGTTTTCATATACCGGTAAATTATATTTTCCCAGAGATCAGGAAGCAGGGTGTTTTGTATATAGACTTTTCAAATAATCAGTATCTGTATTTATTTTAATAGACTGTGTTAGGTATTTCCAATTTTTGAAGGAATTTATTGTCAGATATTTGTTTCTTTATTTATTTCTAATGAAGCACATTTACCCGGGGAGACAACACTATAAAGATAATAAAGTTTGGCAAAAATAATGAAAGAGTTGATCAAAAAAGAAGACTTGGCAGAACTGGACAGCAAATTAAAGTAATGGTTCCATTGGCTCTGTAAAATAAAAAAAATGTCTTGCAATGTAGATAATAGATACCTGAATAGCTTGAATGAATTTCAAACACTTGCATAAACTAAACATAATTGCCATTATTTTGAATTCAATGCCCTGTATCAGCTGCAATAGGGCTCTTGTATAGTTATGTAATTACATTGCATTAACTTCATGTTTTTAAAATTGTATATTACATAAGAAGCAAGTGTTGTGTCTCTGATATTTATAAGGGTTTGAAACTGCTTATTAACAGGTTGCCTTCTGAAAATGTACAGCATTTGGGCTAGGCTTTAATGCCTACTTGCGTCCCTCAAGCTTCCTAAGCCACACAGTCCAGCTACATTTTCCTCTTTAATATTTCCATCTTTTGACATTCAACCACAAGCAGCATATTCTGTCAATTTCAGATTGAATGGGACCATAAAACTCTTCAATCTCATCAATGTTTAGGGCATAAATTTTAATAGTCGCATTAAAAGATTCTCTGCAAAGTCTAATTGATAGTATTTGATCGTTGATTGCATTGTACCCAAATAATGTCCGTGTTATAGCCTTCCAGATTATGCAAATAATGTTATTCCTTCTTTGTTCTGACTAGTAAATAATACGATGTTCAGACTGAAAGTATTCAGTTCCGGTCTATTTCAATTTTCAAATGTCTAAGAGGTAAACTTATGCAAATAGTACTTGACTTATTATTGTAATTGAGCCTGGAATTACAATTGTATGTACATACTAGTTGTTAAATAAGTCATCAAATGACCAACCCAATTTTATGACATTTTTTTGTGGTGGTTGTTGAGCGAACACTCTGGTTATTAAGAGAACACCACAGTTATTGTCTCCAATGAGTGTTTTTTGCCAGAAACTCGAAGTATGTGCTAGTTTCTCAAACAGAAAATCGTAAATTGTGGTCATGTGACTGCAGAATACTGCAAATGGCAATGAATGCAGGCCGGTTGCCAGAGTCCTTTGGGAGTTGGGCGGCATATAAATTTTATAAATTAAATTAAATTAAGTATGCAAAATGTGATCACATGACTGCATAGGGGGGCACCTGTTAGAATTTTGAATCCAGGTCATATGTACCTTTTTTTGGGGGGGGTGTCCATCATAATTTCGAATGGTGCTAAGCAACCTGTCATAAATCAAGGATGAGTACTTGTACTGCACCTGGTGTGTACTGGATTCATTTAATCTTTCATTGTATTGCTTTCCCATGTTCATACTTCATATATTCCATATTTCCACTTAATTCTGTTTTAGCAGCTCCAGGTTTTCTTTTCTTTTATAGCAGCATCAGCAACTAGGTATCCAAAAGCTTTAATCTAGCCAAGTCATAAACCCCATTATTCTTAAAACTGCCATCCAATGTTGACGACCCATTATTTAGCATTATATCTTCAAACACTTTATATTGCCTATCTACATGGTTATCTTGGTAAAGTACAGGAGTAATTTATCACTACTCTCTCTCTCATGCAGTGTGAAATTATGCTTTTGCCATTGTCTTCAAAGTGACCATCTGCCTCTAGCATCTTCCTCTGTAGCTCTGCCCAAAATAGTTGCCTGCTTGCTTTAGCTGGACAGCTGGGATGACCATCATGCCTTGGGTGACTCTGCTGGGATTATATATTCTTGGCATATATTCCTGGCATTTTTTGCTCAGCTCTTCCAGGAAAATCTCCTGGCCATGAGGTAGCACAGCAGAATTTGAGGGATACCACATGATTTAATTTACTGGAAGATGTTGATAGATTTTGAAATTCAAGCTCTAATGCCTTTCTTTGGTTTCAACTTTGTACCTCCCAGTTCAAAAATACTCCTTCCTTTTTTAATGAATGTTTTACGTTTTTATTTCAGGAGTTCAAGCGGGTGTAGATAACATTTTGTCTTCCAATTTTCCCTTATTTCCTCTTTTAATTCTTCCATTATCAATATCCTTGATAGTGCTCAGAGTAATCCAATGAAGGTTCAATGGCTATGAGTAACCATGAATAGGGGTCTCCCTGTGCATAAATGTAATGTCTTAAGACTCTTAACCATCATTCTAAAGGATGATAGAAATAAATCATGAATAAAATGCATTTCAATCTGAAAAAAAAGAAAAAGAAATAATGCATGCTATGGATTGACCAAGATTTATGTACTGACTACCAAATGTTATTATTTTTTCTGGGGTTAATCTCAGCTCAGTTTAAACTCATTTTATCTATAGGTACTTTGATTATACAATGCATGTTTATGGTGCAGTGCAGTTCCCAAGTAATGAGGGGCCAACAACATTGGTGTTGCAATGGAATGGAATAAATCGCATCAAGGAAACCAAATTATTAGAGTTGAGTACTATTCTAGATCACATGTTGATTTCCCCCCCCCATAAAAAATAGGGGTTTGCCCTTTATTTCCAGTATTACTAAATTATACTCTTCTACTCTTCCTTCCTTCCTTCCTTCCTTCCTTCCTTCCTTCCTTCCTTCTTTCCTCCCTCCCTCCCTCCCTCCCTTCCTTCCCTGAAAAAGGAAACTTAACATTTGGCCCTCATATTTATGACTGTTGCAGTATTCATGATCATCTTATCAAAATTTGGGAGCTTGGCAACCAGCATGTATTTATGACAATTCCAGCATCCTGGCGTAATGTGATCGCCATTTTCAACCTTCCCACCTGCTTTTGACAAGCTAAGTCAGTGGGGGAAGCTGGATTCATTTAACAACTGCATGATTCACTTAACAATTGCAGTGATTAACAACTGTGGCAAAAAGATTGTAAAATTGGGCACTTAATTTAACAACAATTTCTGCTTATCAACAGAAATTCTGGCCCCGATTGTGGTCATAAGTTGAGGACTCTCTATAATGTAGCAATAGCAATAACACTTAGACTTATATACCGCTTTACAGTACTTTACAGCACTCTCTAAGTGGTTTACAGAGTCAGCATATTGCCCCCAACAATCTGGGTCCTCATTTTACCGACCTCGGAAGGATGGAAGACTGAGTCAACCTTGACCCTAGTGAGATTTGAATTGCCAAATTGCAGGTAGCCGGCAGTCAGCAGAAGTAGCCTGCAGTACTGCACTCTAACCACTGTGCCACCGTGGCTCATGTATCTTTTTCTCTGAGTGTACTACATAAGATTCATTTTTTAAAAAAAATAATCCAAATATTTCAGAAAATTTATCTGTATTTGCAGGTTCTTGGTTCCTTAAATCTGTTGTTCCAAAACTGCCAAATTCTTCACATGATAAGTCAAAGTTGAATTGTGAGGCTTGTTTCCAGTTAGGTAATGAAATACGTTACCTAAGATCAACCTCAGATTTGCATATTAGTTTAGCCACTTATTAGTGTGAGTAACTCACTGATAATAGGTCTACTTGGAAGAAAATGAAAGAAATAAAGGGTGACATAATAATAAATAGGTATTAAGTAAGTTTTGGTTTAATAAGAATTTGGATTTTTCTTTTTTATTGGTTTATCCAGGTTTTTTATGGAGGTTGAGCTTGGATGAAATGGTCTGTGATCATCATGTGAAGTACTGATAGTCCAGAAATTGTATGAAGTTTAGATAGTTTACGATCACAATTGAGCCCAAAATTTCCATTGCTAAACAAGGAAGTTATTAAATGAGTTGCATCTCATTTTACTATCTTTTTCTCCCACAGTTGTCAAGCAAAACACTTAAGTGAATTATTTGATCATTAAGTGGATCTAGCTTTCCCCATTGACTTTGTCCTAAGACAGCTGGGAGAGTTACAAATGGTGATCACATGACCCTGGGACGGTGCAACTGTCATAAGTACATGCCAGTTGCCAAGTGCCTGAATTTTGAACATGTGACCATGGGGATGCTGCAGTGATTGTAAGTATGAACAATGGTCATAAGCAGCGGTGAAATCTACTTACCTTCCCTACCAGTTTGGAAGCGCTCGTGCATGCGCGCGCTTTTTCGCCCGCTCCGCTTGCGCGTGTGTGTGCTTTTCTGCCCGTGCTCCACTTGTGCATGGGCTTTTTCACCCTCTGCGCATGCGCAGAATGCTTTGCGCATGCGGAGAGGGTAAAAAAACCAAAATGGCCACATCCGGGTGGTGGGCGGAGCCTTGTGCTGCCTCACTACCGGTTCTCCGAACCACCGGCAGGCGGCACTACCGGGTACACACGGACCGGGCCATTTCACCCCTGGTCATAAGTGACTTTTTTCAGTGCCATTGTAACTTTGAATGGTCGCTAAGCACATAGTTGTAAGTCAAAGGTTATCTGTATGTGAGTCCACAAGTGTTCTCTGAATTTTGGTATCTTTTATGTTAGTCAAACTAAATATGGTGTATATATTGTCGTTTGAGAATCATAGGAACTCAACTCTAAAGAGGTCCAATATATCTTTTTTCTTTGCTCTTTTTCATTGGGTTTTGAATTATCTCCAAACTATGATTCCTGGTCTCATGTGGTATGACATGGGAGAGGGGGTACGTTGGAGGATGATTTTGAATGAAAACATGACATGGGGAAATGTTTTGCAGTAAGTCTCAAAAACCATATTACCATCAGCACAAGTTGCTTTAAGAGTAGCTAGTTTCTAAATCTATAGAAAGGAAACTAGAAAACAGGTGTACCTGTAACAATTCAACGTAGTGTTTAGAAAGACTCGTAGATGCAGAAATGATACTAGTGACTACTTTTCCTCAATGTGATATTGTGGAAAGATGATTTTTTTTAAAAAAACAACAACAGTAGAAACTGTGGAATAGTATACTGTAAGATTTGCAGAATTGTGGTGTACATCACATCTCGACAATGGAAAACAATGGTAAGGCCACACTTGGAATACTGCATTCAGTTTTGGTCGCCACGATGTAAAAAGGATGTTGAGATTCCAGAAAGAGTGCAGAGAAGAGCAACAAAGATGATTAGGGGACTGGAGGCTAAAACATGAAGAACGGTTGCAGGAACTGGGTATGTCTAGTTTAATGAAAAGAAGGACTAGGGGAGACATGATAGCAGTGTTCCAATATCTCAGGGGCTGCCACAAAGAAGAGGGAGTCAAACTATTCTCCAAAGCACCTGAGGGCAAGACAAGAAGCAATGTGTGGAAATTAATCAAGGAGAGAAGCAACTTAGAACTAAGGAGAAATTTCCTGACAGTTAGAACAATTAATCAGTGGAACGGCTTGCCTCCAGAAGTTGTGAATGCTCCAACACTGGAAGTTTTTAAGAAGATGTTGGATAACCATTTGTCTGAAGTGGTGTAGGGTTTCATGCCTAAGCAGGGGGTTGGACTAGAAGACCTCCAAGGTCCCTTCCAACTCTGTTATTCTATTCTATTTTATTCTATTTTATTCTATTTTATTCTATTTTATTCTATTTTATTCTATTTTATTCTATTTTATTCTATTCTATTCTATTCTATTCTATCCCATCCCATCCCATCCCATCCCATCCCATCCCATCCCATCCCATCCCATTCCATTCTATTCTAAAATGTTAACTGAAAGTGGGAAAGTTGATTTGAAACGAACAAAAGCCATCAGCCTACCTTGAATATATTTTAGGCAGCATCACTCCCACGTTCCTGCAAAGGTATCAGTGACTGACTGAAGTGACTTGTCTTTAACGGATATTCCTTTATGAGATTTCATCATACAGCAATTTGCAACTCTCTGCAGGAAGTAAGGATGTATGCAGGTGCTTTACTGCCCATGGCTAGGTGTGTTCTTCTTAGATTTTCAGCAAGATTCAAAAGGGAAAAAAAATCTGTGAGCTTGGTTCAACATCTGCTACATTAGACTTTTCCAGACTTGTTTCTGAACCCCAGAAAAAGATAACAACATGTATTTATATTTATTTTATTTAAATCTTGCCTTTATTTTTTTTAAATGACTTAAAGCGGCAAATATTTTTCAGTTTAATATTTCTTATCAGGTTTAATAAAACTGTTCAGTGTAAGATGGCAAGTGTGGCATTATTTAACAATTGTTATACAGGTAGTCCTTGACTTACGACCACAATTGAGCCCAAAATTTATGTTGTTAAGTGAAACATTTGTTAAGTGAAATTTGTCCCCTTTTACGACATTTCTTGCCTCAGTTAAGTGAATCACTCAGTTGATAAGTTAGTGACCCAGTTGTTAAGTGAATCTGGCTTCCCTATTGTCTTTGCTTGTCAGAAGGTCGCAAAAAGGGATCACATGATCTTGGGACACAGCAACGGTCATAAATATGAACCAGTTGTCAAGCATTTGAATTTTGATCACATGATCATGGGGATACTGGAAAAGTCATAACTGTGAAAAATGGTCCTAAGTCACTTTTTTCAGTGCCATTATAACTTTGAACGGTCACTAAACAAACTGTTGTAAGTCAAGGGCTACCTGTACTACTATTATTATTTTTGGATTCTCCAGGTTGAAGGATAGCTAACACAATATTTTTCAAACTTTAAGATGTGTGGACTTCACTTTTCAGAATTGGAGAATTCTGGAAAGTGAAATCTGCACATCTTAAAGTTGTCAAGGTTGAGAAACATTGTTCTGATGCATCATATTTTTACATATTTACATAGTTTTTATTGTTTTTTTCTCAGCAGATTCAATATATTTGCTGGAGTAGAATTTTCTGTGTACGCTATGCAAGATCCAGTAGAAATGTTTATGTTTATGCAGTTGGGCTCCATAATTTCCAAATAACCATCATATAGTCAGCTACAATTATTGAATAAATATAAACTTATTTGATGAATTGACTGTCCCATTCACCTTTCCCCCCATTTGATTTCTAAGAAGCCCCATACACTGTTTTTTTTAAAAAGGGAATAAAAATGTTATAGTTATAGTTTTATATTTATAGAGAAAATCCCAAGGGGATCCCTGATCAAATCTGGATCAAATACTGTACTTACACCACAAATGAAAATATGATCATTGAACAGTGTTATTTTCTTGTCACTCTCAGCATACTTTAGCTGAGAATAAAGAAAAATAATAAAGTTGCTGTAACTACTTTGTCTGATACCTTTTTAGTTAATTAGAAATAAATTTTATCTCAGGCTAGGAGCCAAAAGGCCACACATGAAATATTCCAAGTTTCCATTGGAAGAAATCTAAAAAAAGAGTCTTGAATGTGTTTTTGTTTCTCACCATGAAATAAAAAATATGTAAGTAAAAAATATATTGAAAAATATGTGGTATGTGGAGCATTTGAAATTACTTATTTGTGTGAGCCTTGCCCAGAACAATGGATTGATTTTGAAACAAAGCTCAGAATGTACATTATTAAATGGGATTTTATTTTGAAGTTGAATGACTCCCAATGGTTCTTTCTGTGTGATTGTTTCCTATGATCAGAATTCTACAAATGAAAAATGACCAAGTTTTGTTTCATCTTCAGAAGAAAGCTATCGGAATCCATGTGATCTTTTTGAGCTTAGAATACTTGGAACATTGAAGTGAAAACATTTTGCATACCCATGTAGTTAACTTCATTGATGTTAGAAAAAATTAATTGTACTATACAAGTAGTCCTTGACTTACGACCACAATTGAGCTCAACATTTCTGTTGCTAAGAGAATCAGTTGTTAAGTGAATTTTGCCTCACTTTATGACCTATCTTGCCACAGTTATTAAGTGAATCACTGCAGTTGTTAAGTTAATAACACGGTTGTTAAGTGAATCTGGCTTTCCTATTGATTTTGCTTGTCAGAAGTTCACAAAAGGTGAACACATGTCCCTACTGCAATTGTCATAAATAAGAGCCAGTTGACATGCATCTGAATTTTGATCATGTGGCCATGGAGATGCTGCAACGGTCGTAAGTATGAAAAACAGTCATAAGTCTCTTTTTTCAATGCCGTCATAACTTCAAATGGTCACTAAATGAACTGTTGTAATCAAGGACTACCTGTATAAGGTTATTCTTGAAGGAAATCAACTCTGACTGCCCTTTGGAAAGACAGATACTTAAGCTGAAGTTCAAGTATGTTGGCCACCTAATGAGATGAGAGGACTCATTGGATTGTATTGTAAACAAGAGATAGGTGGTATTGTATCAACACAGGTGTTGTTGTTTACAATGCAGTCCTTTCAGCAGTTCCAAGAAGGTTCCATACCCATTTGCACTATTCAGGTGACCCCGAGGGCACAGAAAAATCTCCAAGTGGTCTCAATGACTTTCAGAGAGAATACTAATGACCAGATGACTGCAAGGAATTTAAATCCTTCCATTCTCCACCATTTAGTCAGAACTGAAGAAGTTTCTTGGATGAGAAGCTAAACGTCTTCAAGAATAAAACAAGAAAGTCCAGTTGCCTTTTGAAAAAGCACGTTTGGGACAGATGGTTGGATAATGCAATCGATACAATGAACATGAATTTGGGCAAATTCTGGGAGATAGTGGAAGACAAGAGAGCCTGGCGTGCTGTGGTCCATGGGTCGCGAACAACAATAGATGGCTATGTGTGCACATTCCATGAACCTGAGCTGAATTTACACAGGGGAAAAGCGGAGAAGGAGGAGGAACTTCATTTTGTTCCTTTTAAAAAATCTGTTGCTCATGCCACTGCTCCTCTTGATTCAGTATTGATTTGTAAGTTCTCCCTGCTTTTCAGATTTATCTTTATGTTGACTTCATTCTGCACTGAAAAGCTGTTACCATATGTACTTGCTATCTATTTCATTGCCATTCTCTGTACATTTGCTAGTTCTACTGCAGTGCCTGGTGCCAATCTATTGTATCCTCAGTGACAGTGGTTCTTGGCAGGCATTGCTACAACATACAATTAAACTGTGTTGTGTAAATGGTACATCAAAGGTGACAAGGGAGGCACATCCTTCATCTTTTTGATATATAATGACATTCGGAATGATCTCTAGCTCTCAAGTTGTTAAACAGCCTAAAGAGTCAAGAGGACTATACAGTTTCTTGTCTAATTTTAAATGTATGAAGATCAGCACATGATTTTCTCTGGAGTACCTTGAATACTAATGTGCTTTGTGAAACAAATATCATTAACAGAATATATTGAATATAAAACTGTTAAGTTTCAATTGGCAATGTTGGGGTACTTTTAAAGAAGATGATAAAAAACATAGATTGGAATAAACATCTATGTTGCTTTTACATTGAAAAGGAGGGGACAAATGAGTGCACTTCAATACACTGCCACTGCAATATAGTAAATATGTTATTTAAGTATTTTCAATGGGAAAAAAAACCAACTTCAGTCTTTACTCATGGTAATTTTAATGCTATTGATTTCTCTCATCTTAAAAAAAGTAATAGAATAGTTTGTCGAAAATTCTTGAAAATTGGCTTCAATTATATTGTGTTCTTTTAAAAATCTTAATGCATACCTTGTTTTAAAGAGGATGGTTCATAAAGTAAATAATAGCAATAGCACTTAGACTTATTGTTGTGTTCTAACTGTGTTACATGGTTCCAACCAGGTCCAGCGTTTGAGCGGGAAAAAGCTCAAATGCCATTGGCTGTTCTGTCTGACAGCTTCCTATAAAAGGGCAAGCTGTCAGACTGCTTGTTGCTGGTTGCTCACAGAAGTGCTAAATAAAAGAGCTGTTTTGGAAGTCTGTCTCCTGTCATCCTTACCCACTATCTAACAGTGGCGACGAGGGCTTGGGACTAGGAGAACGAAGACAAGACGAGCCTCTCCAGTGCTTCAACCAGCCAGGCAGATCTATTCCTGCCTCTTTCTGCCGCGATGTCCACTTTCCACCCGCCGGCACCTTTCGACCCGTCCCGGGAGAAGTGGGACTCATACATGCGGTGCTTCGAATGCTCCCTCGAAGCAAACGACATGTTGGGTCTGACCGACAACCACAAAAGAACTGTGTTCCTGAGTCACTGTGGCCCTGAGGTGTTTGACACCGTGGAGTCGTTGTCAGACCCAAACCCGGTGCAGACCGTTCCGTGGCACGTTCTTCAGGCAACGCTGAAGACTCATTATGTGCCCACCCCGTCCAAGGTCGTCCGGCATTATGAATTCAGGCAGCAGATGCAGCAAGAGGGCGAGACGATAAATCAATACATTGCCGCCCTCCATAAGGCATCCGGCCACTGCGAATTCCGCGACCTGGACGACATTCTCCTGGACCAGCTCATCTGTGGCGTGCAGGACATCCGCCTGCAGCGCCGGCTCCTGGTGAAGCCGAACCTCACTCTGGCTGCCGCCTTGGACGAAGCCAGGGCTGCTGAGTCCTCGACCAAGGCTGCCGAGTCTCTACATCGATTTGCCACTGCCAAAAAGGAGCCCAAACCTCCTTCATCGGTCCAACAGGGCGACCTCGATGAGCCGGAAAGCAGTGACGACGTCTGCCGCACCGACTGCATGCGCATGCCACCCCCAAAAGACTTTTCTGCTGTCTGTGCCAGCTGTGGGGGGCGGCACCCGAGGGCATTGTGCTGTTTTAGAGACGCTGTCTGCCAGCAGTGCGAAAAGCGAGGGCATTTGGTGTGAGTCTGCCGCACCATTTTTCCAATGGAAGAAGCGCATGCGCAGGACTCCGCCCGTGGCGAGCTGTCAAACCGATCCCGGCGCGAGTTTCAAAGACCACGCCAGAAAGCCGCAATGCCAAGACCCGACACAAATCAAACGCGGGTCGCCAGAGCTGACTGTCACAACAGAAAAAAAAATCATGGTCACCGTCTCCATCGATGAAGCTCCCATTGAGATGGAAATTGACACAGGCTCTGCAGTTTCTATCGTGGCGTGGCAAACGCTGAAACTCGCCCTTCTGAGTCTCTGACCTACCCGCCTACAAAAGTCATCAATTTGCCTCTCCGACTACCAGGGGAACCGAATCCCTGTCATCGGTCAAGGCCATTTCACCGTGAAGTTCAATGCATTCAAGGGGCCGTTACAGCTCACCGTTGTCAACGGCAGCCTCCCCAGCCTCCTCGGACTAGACTGGTTCGACGCGCTTGGCCTAGGGGTCACCGGCATCAATGCCATCGGGAATTCGCAATTTGATGACATTTTTGACGAGTTCCAGGATGTTTTCAGTGATGGTTTGGGCAAGTATGTGGGAACACCTATTTCCTTTAACCTCGATCCGAACGTGGCCCCCATACGGCTTAAGCCCAGGCGGGTCCCACTCCCATTATGGGCCAAAATAGACAAAGAGCTTGACAAGCTCATACGTCAGGGAGTGTTAGAACCTGTTGACCATGCCAAGTGGGAGACTCCCATAGTCACCCCCGTTAAAGGGGACGGCAGCATCAGGATCTGCGCCAATTACAAATGCACTTTAAATAAGGCATTGCAGCAGAGCGCCTATCCTGTGCCGATAGTGCATCATCTGCTGCATTCCCTGGGACCTGGCTGCCTGTTTGCCAAATTAGACCTTGCGCAGGCGTACCAGCAGCTGCCAGTAGATGGTGCTACCGCAGAGGCACAGACCATTGTGATTCACAGGGGAGCTTTCAAATATCAGAGGCTGTAGTTTGGGGTCAGCATGGCCCCGGGGTTGTTCCAGAGTGTAATGGAACGTCTGTTGCAGAACATCCCCGGGGTCATGCCATACTTCGATGATGTCCTCATCTCTGCCTGTGACCAGGACCAGCTCCGCTGTTGAGTCAAAATGGTCCTGTCAAAACTGCGCGCTGCAGGGCTTAAAGCCAAATGCAGCAAGTGCTTGCTGGGGGTGCCTGAGGTGGAATTCTTGGGCTACCGAATTGACGAACAAGGCATCCACCCCACAGAAAGCAAGCTAAGGGCCATCGACGAGGCCCCAGCCCCTAGGACCAGCAGGAGCTCCAAGCCTTCCTTGGACTCCTCAACTTCTATAGTCTGTTCCTGAAGGGCAAGGCTACCGTTGCTGAACCTCTCCACAGACTATTGGCTAAGAAAACCCCTCAGGTGTGGGGTTCCAAGGAAGCTGCGGCTTTTAAAGCTGTCAAAACATTGCTGACTAGTGACAGCTTCCTTATTCAGTACAACATTGCCACTAGTCCTCTTGTGCAATGCTTCTCCAATGGGGGTCGGCGCAGTTCTTAGCCATCAACTCCCAAATGGCTCTGAGGCCCCTGTGGCCTATTATTCAAGGACTCTGTCTAGCGTAGAGAGGAATTACAGCCAGCTGGACAGAGAAGCGTTGGCTGCCGTGGCTGGCGTTAAAAAATTCCACGAGTACTTATTTGGAAGGGACTTTGTCTTGGTCACAGACCATAAGCCGCTTTTGGGATTGCTGGCAGGGGACCGGCCCACTCCAGCTGCCTTGTCCCCCCCCCCGTTTTGCCAGATGGGCAATTTTCCTTTCCGCCTACTCTTATCGCCTGGTGCATCGGCCAGGAAGGGACATGGGCAACACGGACGCTTTGAGCAGGTGCCCGTTGCCCGATCTACTGTCCGACATCACTCCGGATGCCCCCGTCCTCCTCATAGACCTAGCAGACTCTGGTCTGGTCACCTCTGCCGAGGTTGCCAGCACCCGGCCAGGGACCCCTTACTCAAAACTGTGTTAAACTGGGTGTGGAGGGGATGGCCGAAGGACCCGGTCAGACTTGACCTCAAGCCATTCGAATTAAGGCAGCACAAACTATTTGAGCAATCCATCCAGCCTGCGTGCTGGGGTACTCCGGACTTTATACGAAGGCCATCCGGGGATTGTCCGGATGAAAGCCTTAGTGAGGGGGTATGTCTGGTGGCCCAACATGGACTCTGAGATCCAAAAGTGGGTCGGGCTATGCAAGCCCTGTCAGGACTTGAGGCCAGCTCCGCCTAAAGCCCCAGTTCATGATTGGGAACAACCCAAAAGCCCCTGGTCACGGCTACACGCCGACTTTGCTGGCCCTTACCATGGACAAATGTTTCTAATTATAGTCAATGCCTATTCTAAATGGCTTGAGGTTTTCCCCATGGGTTCCACCAACGCCGAGGCTGTAATTAAGGTCCTCCGGCACCTATTTGCCACCCACAGTATCCCTGACGTCCTGGTCACAGACAACGACCCACAATTCACGGCCACAAGCTTCGAGGGGTACCTTGCTGACCAGGGAATCTGCCATGCCCTGTCCTCGCTCTACCATCCGGCCATGAATGGCTTGGTAGAACACTTTGTACGGTCCGCCAAGGAGGCACTGGGCTGAGTGGGCCCCGGGGACTGGCAGGCCCAAATTGATAAATTTTTAATGGCACAACATATCACTCCCAGTGCCACCATGGGCCGCAGCCCCACAGAACTTCTTATGGGCTGCAGGCTCTGATCCATCCTGGACCTCCTGCCCCCAAACTACGCCACAAGGGAGAAACCAGAGGCCGCACAAAAAACCAGGTCCTTCTCCATGGAGGACTCTGTGTTCGCCCGCAATTACGCCGAGGGTTCCCTATGGCTACCTGGGGTAATCGAGAAAATCTTGGGTCCATTGTCTTAGGAGGTCCGCCTCCAAGACGGCCGCCTTTGGAAAAGGCACATTGACCAATTACGAAATAGACAAAATGGGGAATTAATCAACCCACAAACAGTAACACTGTATGTTCCTTCCCTAGCTAACTCAAGCCCGAGTGTCTCGGAAGGCCTACCTATTGTGCCTTGCCCAAGTCCCGCGCAGCTGCTCATGGATCCAGAAGACCAAGAACCGACCATGGGGTGGCAAGATCAGTCTGTATCTCTGGCACCTGAGTCCGAGACCGAGGAGGATGCAGGGCCAGAGGACGATACTCAACCAGGGCCTTCTGCACCTCCCCAGCAGGAGTTAAGTGACTCCAGTGAAGAGGAGGAGCCTCTGATTGATGCTAGGGCACGCAGGGCAGCTAGCCGGCAAGAGTGGCTCTGTAGAAGGAGGTCTCCTCACATGTAAACCTGCAGGCAGAGGGGCCACGCCCTAAGATTATATAAGGTTGAATCACAACGGAAACTCTTGCTGGAAACAACGCACGTATTTTACCTGGCTGCTGTTTGAACTTTGGTGATATCAGTTGGACTAACTCCAGTCCGGGCTCTCGGCCAATTCCAGCAAGTGAGGATAATTTATGGACTTAATGACCCGGCCAAAGTGTTCTGTGATTTGCAACAAGAACTTTGGTATAAACCCTGTAATCAACTTATTACTAAGCATTTATTAGTGGTAAAGCCTTCTTTGTTGTGGAAAAAAGTGTGTGTGTGTCGTTTCCTGGGGGGTTTGCTGCGCTGGGTCACAACACTACCTGTGGAAGCTGAAGTCCAGCGGCGTCCTCCTTTCAAACCAGTTCCTTCAGCCAAGGAGGCCACGCCCAGTACATTCCAGGAGCTTCCACGCTCAGACCCGGGAGCGACAGCAGACCTGTCCGCACAGGCCGCTGCCTCACCAACAACTGAGCTGCGCAGGTCAGGGAGGGTTCCCAAACGTCCCGCCTACCTGCGTGACTACGTTTGCCGGACTGCTCCATCTAAGAGGGGAGGGGTGTTGTGCAGGGGTGGGTTCCAAATTTTTTTACTACCACTCTGTGGGCGTGTCTTAATTTTGTGGGAGTGGCTTGATGGCCAT
Source organism: Thermophis baileyi (assembly GCA_003457575.1). Classification (NCBI taxonomy): domain Eukaryota; kingdom Metazoa; phylum Chordata; class Lepidosauria; order Squamata; family Dipsadidae; genus Thermophis; species Thermophis baileyi. The sequence continues at coordinate 3,618,429 of QLTV01002718.1, read as the reverse complement.
GTGACTGGGTGGGAGTGGCTTGGCGGTCATGTGAGCGGGTGTGAGTCCGCTGCCTCACCAACAACTGAGCTGCGCAGGTCAGGGAGGGTTCCCAAACGTCCCGCCTACCTGCGTGACTACGTTTGCCGGACTGCTCCATCTAAGAGGGGAGGGGTGTTGTGCAGGGGTGGGTTCCAAATTTTTTTACTACCACTCTGTGGGCGTGTCTTAATTTTGTGGGCGTGTCTTAATTTGTGGGAGTGGCTTGATGGTCATGTGACTGGGTGGGAGTGGCTTGACGGTCATGTGACCGGGTGGGAGTGGCTTGGCAGTCATGTGACCAGGTGGGAGTGGCTTGATGGTCATGTGACCGGGTGGGAGTGGCTTGGCAGTCATGTGACCGGGTGGGAG
>QLTV01002718.1:3539082-3558280 GCA_003457575.1 Thermophis baileyi | reverse complement strand
TCAAATAATTCATAATTAATTTAATCAATCAATCAATGCTTAGTTAATTAATATTACAACCAATCAAGTGATCAATCTAACCAATAGAAAAATATCAAATCAATAAAAATATAATATAATAATATAATCAATTTACAGTTAATTAGTGCCTGATTTATTAATTGTTCAATTGATAATCATTCAATGCTTAACTAATTATTTGGTTATTTAATACTCAATTTGTTAAAGTTGTATTGAGAAATTTTGGTTGAAAGAGGTAGAAAGAATCATTAAATTAATTAATTAATCAATGCTTAGTTAATTAATATTACCTAACCAATCAAGTGATCAATCTAACCAATAGAAAAATATCAAATCAATAAAAATATAATATAATAATATAATCAATTTACAGTTAATTAGTGCCTGATTTATTAATTGTTCAATTGATAATCATTCAATGCTTAACTAATTATTTGGTTATTTAATACTCAATTTGTTAAAGTTGTATTGAGAAATTTTGGTTGAAAGAGGTAGAAAGAGGATAAGTAGTGTTTAGACGGCTCCTGGGGAGCAGGAAGGAAGTATGTCTTGGAGTGCAGGAAGGAAGTATGTCTTGGTGGAGTTCTAGTTCTAGTCTAGTTCTAGTCCCATCTTAGACATGAAACCAGCTGATTGACCTTGGGCCAGTCATTCTCTCCCAGCCCTAAGAAGCAGGCAATGGCAATCCACTTCTGACAAAAATGACCAAGAAAACTACAGTGATTAAGTCGAGGCAGTCTCTGAGATTTGAATAATGATCAAACAGAAGAAAAAAAAGGTTTCTTTTACAAAACAATCTGTACTGTAGCTTGTATTTTATTTTATGCATTTAAATACATTTTTCTGAGATTATATCTGTAGGTTTCACCAGACTATCAAAGGGTTTTTATGTAAAATTCCTCATATGGTCGCTAATAAATTAGTCTGAAATTGTAGAAGTAGAAACAAGGAAGCATCACCAATAATAATCTTTGAATGTCAAAGATTCTATTTCATATCCATTTTGATCCATGTCCCAACATTCTTCATCTAGTATCTATAACTTAAATTTACCCTACTTGCCCTGATAAAATACAGCAGATTCCAATTGTTCCATTTTATGATGGAGAAAAAAGTCCTTTGTTTTTCTGAAGAATAACTATACAGTAAAACAGGGGTCCCCAAACTTGGCAACTTTAAGACTTGTGGACTTCAACTCCCAGAATTCTGGGAATTGAAGTCCACAAGTCTTAAAGTTGGCAAGTTTGAAGACCTCTGGAGTAAAGTCTTGAGACAACCTCAAAGACTAACAAACTTAGGAAGGCGTAAGGGTTAGAGTTCTTTCTATCAGATGTGCAAGCTATTAACCTAAGATAAAGTAATTCTTATTTGGTAAGAAGGCTGTGATAGAAGGAGAGGTTAGAGAGAAATGAAATATAGGACATAAAGGCAAAGCTAATTGCCTATAGATAATAGACATCCTCAAAGCAGTTATTGAATGTGATATAGTCATTTTTGCATTGGTGAACTGATTAACTCCTGGAGTGTGCTGATGAAACCTTGGCCTCTATTTTACTCTTGAGTAATAAACCTAGAGATACATTTCAGACTAGTTATGTGATAAGATTGATCTTTGTAATTCTTGGAGAACTTAAGTGATTCCTACTGTATTACCACAATTTTCTATAGATTTTAACATCTCTGTGAGAAGTTGGGTACAGAAATATTAAAGTATTGTGATATATATTTATCAAATGTGTGTGTGAGGGATAATATATGCTCTTTCATTTGTATGTTTGTATGTTCTTAAATTTTGATCAAAAGTCATTTTCTGTCATTTCTTTGAATGGAACTGCAGGCTGATTTGCACAGTAAATAAGAGCTGTGAACTTATTTGTATAGCAGGGGTGTCAAACTCGATTTCATTGAGGGCCGCATCAGGGTTGTGTTTGACCTCGGAGGGCATGACCAGGGTGGGTGCGGCCAGCTCGACATCACTCGTGTCGAGGGCGCCTGTGGTGGCCCGAGTGCTCTGCCAGTGAAAACGGGCTCCCAAGCTCCGTTTTCAACTGTGATGGCCTCCTGCAACCCTCTACCAATGAGCCCTGTTTTCAGCTGTGATGGCCTCTGCCAGTGAAAACGGAGCTTGGGAGGGCCATGTGCGGCCCTCCCAAGCTCCGTTTTCGCTGGCAGAGGCACTGTGGGCCAGTCCTTCGCTGTTTACAGGGTGGTTCTAACTAGAGTAGATGCACAACTCCAGTTTGTAAAGTATATTTTGTAAACCTTTTCTTTATTTTTAATATAGGCAGGAAAGTCTTGGTTTCTCTTTCAGTCATGGCAAGCTAATCATGTAAATTGCATTTAGCCAATTCCCTTTAATAGTGCATCTACTCTACTGTATAAAAGAGTTTGGTATTCAGTGGAAAGCAGTAAACATCTTTATGATGGTAATTGCTCATACTATTCAGCAATTAACTAGCTCCTTGTCTGAAAAAATAAAGTTCTGCTATTGTCAGTTTGCTGAACTTACAGAAAGGTTTGGGTGTAGCTATCTTTAAATCCTTTTGCTTCTTAGAGTTTATTAGGGTTATTGGAGACCCTTGTTCGGCAACCTCTCAGGTCAGCAGAATGCTGGCTGCCTTCTGATCCTCTTCTCCTTCAACTCTCTGTCAAATAGACATGATTCCACATTGCTTTGCTTTTTTTAATTATCTTCCTCTTCACCTTGTATCTCTGGGTGGGTTTTGGACAATTCCAGAACAGGCAAATCGTTAACAGGTAGAAGCATCTACTGTATCTTAAATATTTATGATTAAATCTCTATACGTTTATATCTATCTGTCTGTCTGTCTGTCTGTCTGTCTGTCTGTCTGTCTGTCTGTCTGTCTGTCTGTCTGTCTGTCTTTCTATCTATCTATCTATCTATCTATCTATCTATCTATCTATCTATCTATCTATCTATCTATCTATCTCTTTGTATCTTTTATACACTCTTATTATTCAAAGCCAATATATATATTTGTAATCTAAAGTAACCAACTATATCTCTATACTTTCATACATATACAAGCTCTATAAATTTCTTAATGTAATTACCCAGTCTTTCTATCTTAAATATTGTGAATTACACAATTGTTTCAACTTTCACAGCCACCTCTATCTCTTAACTTTCTTATATTCTTATTTACTGTTTTTGCCACTGTCTTTTAGCAGGTCTGCTCTTCTTATATTAATTTCGTAGCTCTATGCAATCTTCCTTCAGTCTTGCATCATCTTTACTTAACCCCATGGTTCTTTTACAATTTCAGTTTATGGGATTGTAAAGTTGTAGGATTATAACAGTCCTTTAATTCTCTCCAGTTTGAAGAATTGTCTCTTCTTCCAAAATGTCCAAAATATCCGATTACAACGATTCTGATGGTCACTTCTGTTAATTTCCGTCTCTGTCTATTTGATCAGCCTGTAAATCCACCATACCGCCAAGTCACCATTCAATCAAACCACAAATCCAGTCAAACAGATTTAGTCTTCAAAATCTTCTATGAAAACTTTAGAAAATTTTATAATCTTATCAATAAGGGAATAAATAAGAATTATAGTCACCAATCCACTTAGTCACCAAATGTATCTGATTGGAGTTTCTTTTCTCTTCTTATTCACTGCTTTCTTCCTTTTGCGTTGTCACTTCTTAACTGATTTTTTCCACTCCTTTCTCCTCCCAATCGCCGCTGCTATTTGGCAATCTTTCTGCCTTAGATTCTAGAGTCACAATAATTCCACTCCACCATTCGATCCAATAATTGTACCTCATTTTAGAGATCTCTTCTCATACCAACGCTATTGTGTTGTTTCTTTATCTTCGCTTCCTACTCCTTGGCTGTCAACGCTTTGAACCTGCCAAGATGGCTGGTTTCTTCCCGGCTGGAATTAAGAGGGTTCTTCTGTACCTTCGGAGGGGGTTGCCTTTCTCCCCGAGGTCCTTGAAGTTTTCCCTTTTTTCTATCAGCCTCTCCGGGGCTGATAGTGCCTTTAAAAGGCTTCCAGGCTAGAAAAACAGACTTCGGAAACGGAGCCCCATTCCTTCGCTCCAGTGCGCGCTGACGTCACCGCCGGATGTCATTGTAAACAATTATATCTATATTGATACTTATACCTGTACTAACAAAATTATTATTGATATAAAATTAATAGTTAAGATATTGTATGACATTTTGGAAAAATTTACTTAGAATAGGAAAAATGACGAGTACTACAACAATAACTAAATTAAGTAAGAAGACAACCCAAAATCCTGCATCAACACCATCCTCACCAGCACAACAACGCTCAATAGAATGCATGTTTGGAACTGAGAAAACAGGCTCGGCATCGAATATACAGAGCATTCAAGCCACACTTCTAATTATACAAGAGGCTATGACTAAGACACAAGAAGCAATTGCTAATAATCAAGAGGAGACAAAAAAGAACCATGAAGAACTTAAAAGTAACATGGGGGAAATGAAAGGAGACATTAAAAACATGGACGATAAAATAGGAAACATCCAGCAAAGTATTCTCAAAAATGAATAGAGAATTAAAACAGTGGAGACAAAAATAGAGCAAGTAGATAAAAAAAAATGGAGAATATGGAACAAAAGTATATGATAGTTAACAGGGATTTAGAACAATCAATAGTGTTTTTGGATATGGAGCAAGCGTCCTTTTTTTTAAGGTTCCAAAATATTACGGAAAATAAAGAGGAAGATTTAGGGGAGACCATGTCAGAAATATTGGTGGTGGCGCTACAAATAGATAAACAGGATATGCAGAAAGATATTGATGAGTTGTATAGAGTACATACGAATTATGCACGCAGACACAAATTACCGAGGGAAGTCCATGTACGATTCGCAAAAAAAGGCGATAAGAGATGAGATATTTTAAAAAATGAGAGAGGAAACGATATCGTATAAAGGAAGGGACATAATAACATTAAAACAAATCCCGAGACGAGTAAGAGACCAGAGAAGGAATTATCAATTCCTAACTTCACAACTAAACAAAGAAAATGTAATGTTCCTATGGCTAATACCAGAAGGTATCCTGATAACCTGGCAAGAGAAAAAATTTAAAATAGATACACTAGACAAAGCAAAAGAGTTTCTTGAACATCATTTTGGAATAGAAGAAGAGCAAGAGAGTAGGGAAGAAACGGAGAATAGAAGCCAGGAGGAGTACCAAGCAGAGGAAAATGAGGGGGAACAAGAAGAAAAGAGAGAACAGGAAAAAGAACGAATAGTAAGAGAAGGAACAAGAGGAAAAGTACAAAGAGAAACAAGGTATACAATGAGATTAAGAACGACTAATAAGTGAATAAGGAAATGGAGGAGGAAATAAAAACGGTCTCAATAAACATAAATGGGTTAAAAAGAACACAAACATTTACAAAATTACGAAGATTAGACATGGATATAATAAATTTACAGGAAGTACATATTAAGAATCAGCAAAGTAAATTATTAGAATACCCTACACAAGATTAGGCAAACTAGTTATCATTAGCACACACACACAAAAAGAGGAATAGCGGTTTATGTAAAAAAAAGATTAAAATCAAAACAAATATATATTGATGAGGAGAGAAGGATTATAATGATTGAAATAGAAACAGAAAATATTATTGGTCTCAATTTATGCACCAAACGATAATCAAAGGGAATTTTATAAAAAGATGCACAATGTAATAAGGGAATTGGAATATGAAAACATATGTTTGATCGGTGACTTTAATGCAATTATGGATATTAAAAAAGACTATAAAAGCCATAAGACAAAGAAGACAAAGAAAAAGACTCTGCCAGATACATTTCATGAAATGAGGCAAGAATTATGTTTAAAAGATGTATGGAGGGAAACAAACATAGAAAAGAAACAATATACTTTCTACTCAAATCCACATCAATCCTGGTCAAGGATTGATATGGTATGGATGACACCAGAGCTTAGAAAAGAAATGGAAGAGATAGAGATAATGGCGAACTCTTGGGCAGATCATAATCCATTAAGAGTAATATGGAAAGGACAGAAGAAAAGAAAGAGATGGATGATGAATAAAGAAATATTAAAAGAGAAAGATTATACACAAATGATTGAAAAAGAAATGAATATATTTTTTAGAATAAATATAAAAGAAGAAACATCGCTTCAAAATTTATGGGATATGGCAAAAGCGTACATACGAGGGCTTACAATTGCATATATGGCAAAAAGAAACAAACAAAAGAAACAAGAACAGGACAAATGGCAAGAAGAACTTAAAAGATTAGAATTAGATTTACAAGAAGACTCCCCAAATAATAAAATCAAAGAAAAAAGAGACATAACAAGACATAAGTTAAATTTGGTAATGCAGGTTGAGATGGCGAGGAAAATTAAAATGGCAAAGCAAATTTTTTTGAAAATGCAAATAAGCTGGGGCGGTGGTTAGCATATAAATTAAAAAAAGAAAAAAGAGAAAAGAATAATACATCAGCTACAAGATGAGGAGGGAGACATACACTATAGAAGAGGGGAGGTAAAAAATATAGCACAAAATTTCTTTAAAAATTTATACGCTCAGGAAAATATATTAGAAGAAGACATTAAACACTATTTGGATAAAATGGACTTAGTAAAATTAGAAGAGGCAGAAAGAGAAACATTAAATGGAATAATTACTGTAACAGAACTAATAGAGGCGAGAAAGAAACAGAAAAATAACAAAACACCAGGCCCAGATGGACTCCCGGTAGAATTTTATAAGACAATTCAAGAACCATTAGATGAAATATTGTTAGAAATTTTTAATGATGCACTCATGGAAGCTAGAATACCAAATTTCTGGACAGAAGCCCTGATTACTCTTATTCCAAAAGAAGATTCGGACATACAACAAATTAAGAATTATAGGCCAATTTCATTATTGAATGCAGATTATAAAATATTCACATCAATAATTACAGAAAGATTTTAAAAAGTGATAAACAAATATATTCACCCTGACCAAAATGGGTTTCTCCCAAAAAGGCAAATAAAGAATAATATGAGGACCATAATAGATATATTAGAATACTACGAGGCACACCCAGATAAACAAGCTGTATTAATATTTTTAGATGCCCAAAAGGCTTTTGATAATTTGAATTGGAAATTTATTATATCGCAATTGGAACAAATGAAATTTGGAGAGAAATTTGTAAGGATGATAGGAAAAATATACTCAACGCAAACGGCAAAAATAATAATAAATGGAGATACTACTGAAAAGTTCATGATAGCAAAAGGAATGAGACAAGGAGTGTCCTTTATCCCCCCTACTATTTATATTAACATTAGAGATATTATTAAATAAAATTAGAAGTGAAAAGGAAATAAAAGGTTTGAAAATAAAACAAGAAGAATACAAAGCCCAAGCGTTTGCGGATGACCTGGTATTCATATTAGAGCAACCAATACAGACAGGGCCTAAATTAATACAACAAATAGAAGAATATGGAAGAGTAGCGAGATTAAAAATTAATAAATTAAAAACAAAGGCTTTAACAAAGAATCTTACTAAAAAACAGGAAACTGAATTGGAAGATATACTGGGCATTCAAACAACTAAAAAAGTAAAGTATTTAGGAATCTGGTTAACGCCCAAATGCTCGTCAATCAAAGAAGATAATTACAACAAATTAATAACACAGATAAAGAAGGATTTAGAAAATTGGAAAAAAATACAACTATCTCTCATAGGAAGAATATCAACGATAAAAATGAACATCCTACCACAAATATTGTTTCTTTTCCAAGTAATACCCATAAAATTAGGGAAAAATTTCTTTAAAGATTTGAATAAATTGATACTGAACTATATCTGGCAAGGGAAGAAATCAAGAATTAAACTAAAAGCACTACAAGACAGCAGAGTAAGGGGAGGATTTGGGCTCCCAGATTGGGAGTCATACTACCAGGCATCAATACTCATCTGGATTAAGGATTGGATGGAACTAAAGAATAAAAGAACCTTAATATTAGAGGGACACAATCTACAAATAGGGTGGCACGCCTTCTTATGGGATGGAAAACATAGACAACATGGTTATTTTCGGAGACATCTAATTAGAGATGCTTTATTACAAACATGGCTAAGAATAAAGAAGAATCACTATAGCAAAATTCCGGAATGGTTATCATCAATGGAAGCACTAATATATCCAAACTTTTTGAATATGGACAAAATTAAGAGATACAAAGATTTGTTAAATGGGCAAGGGGAACTGAAAACAAGACGAGTTAAAAGAGCAGGGTACAGACATTGATTGGTAGCCTTACATGCAAATACAATCCAGATACAAAACTGACTTAGAAAAATACGGATTCCAAAAAGAAACACATGAATTAGATAAAATTCTTCAACGTACCGAGGAAAAATTGATAACCAAAATTTATAATTATTTATTGAGATACAAATTGGAAGAGGAGGTAGTCAAAGAAAATATGATAATTTGGGCCAAAAATTTGGGTTATAATATAGAATTAGATAAATGGAAGAAACTATGGAACAAAAATTATAAACGGACAATGTCTGTAGCCTACAAGGAAAACATGTACAAAATGTTTTACAGGTGGCATCTCCCACCTGCAAGATTGGCTAAGATGTTCCTCAATACCCCGTCAAATTGTTGGAAATGTAACCAAAGCCAGGTACTACCATATGTGGTGGACGTGCCCCAAAGCAAAACAATATTGGAGTAAAATCAGATTACAATTAGAAGAGATAACCAACCAAAACATAGAGATGAAGCCTGAAATATTTTTATTGGGAATACTGCCAGAAACATACAAGAAAAATATATAATATTTAATCATACACATTATAACAGCCGCAAGGATAATATACACACAAAATTGGAAAAATAAAAACATACCAACAGAAGAAAGTTTAATCAGAAAGGTTTTAGAGTGTGCCGAAATGGATAAACTAACAAAAGAGATATAAGAAAAGGAGGAAACAGAATACTATAAAGTATGGGAAAGATGGTATGAGTGGCTAGAGAAGAGGGTCAAAAGATAACAGCAAAAGAAGATGATATAGGAGTTAAAAAATAGAAATAAATAAATGTAAATAGAACAGATATAGAATGTAACGTAGAAATGGAGTACATTATTATATATGTTGAATATAAATTTACTTATAAAATATATGTATGAAGGGAAGAGTGAAGTAGAAGAGGGAAAAATTGTATTAGTAATGTATACTGATGCAAAAATGTTGAAAAGAAGAAAATTGTATAAATTTCTATTTTTGTTTTTTTAAAAAACTGTTTAATAAAAATTATTTTTTAAAAAAAGAACTTGAGATAACTAGTCATTTTCTTCTTTCCCCCAAAACCTTTTCAAACCAACTTTCCTTTTCTGCCAGATCATAAAGTCTCAAGTTTCTTTCTCACTTCCATCCCCAAATTGAGAAATGATATATGTGCATTATCTGTCAGAATTTATCACTTGTCAAGTTCAGCTTGTATACAGTATGTGGAAATCATATAACAGGTGGGAAGACAATGCTTAGATGCACCTTCCTGTTGCATACCTGACAGACAAATATAATGTACAAATCTAAATTGTATCTGCAGTGGAATGTACTCAGTGTGTATTATTCATACATTATGCTGTGTCTATTTCTGCCCTCCTCACAGGAGCTCATCTGTAATGTACTGTATGTGGTACCTTCCAGCTTTATTTTCATAATGACCTGTGCAGTAAATTGGGCTGAGAGGGACTCCTTGACCTCAATTCAGTGGCTGAGTTCATGACTAATGGAAATTTAAGCTCAGTACCACACCGGCTCTATATGGTTGGTTATAATATATTTTTGGTTTGTTATATTTAAAACATGGTAAATTGAAGGCAGATGGAATAATAATTAGGCAAGACTTTGAAGAAGATGAAAAGTTCCAAAGGCAAACTTTCTGAGGAAAGGCTGCATAAACTAGTGTGTTTCACCTTCAGAAACAATATGAATAAATGAAAAAGATTTTCACATATTTGTAATAGTGCTTTCATCAGATACTAAAAAAGCACTGGATCTGAAGTAAATTATATGGGATCACAGATTAAACTATGGATCTAAACCAATTATGTACTTAAACAAAATCAACTTACCCAGATTTCCAATTTGATAAGCAGTTGAACAATAGTATTTAGCTCTAATGATGATTTGCCTAGGTTCAGTGTTGAATGAAGCTTTTCCTAAAACAACATAATGTTATATTTTGGTTATTCTTGCTCATCTCTTATTTACTGGGATTTGGAAAAAAATGATGATTCAATAAAACAATGAATAAGCACATTGGGGTGCAGAACAGAGGAAATAAATAATAACTGATCCCTGTTTTTCCCCTACACAAAATAGCTTTACCTATAATAGGTAAAATATATCATCATCTTCATCATTTCATTTTCATAATTTCATTTAAATATTTCATTTTAGAAGTATCTGGGACATGACTTTTCCAATAAACATTTTCTGCATAAAATTTTTCCTTTACATACACAACTTTCAGCAACTACATACACACACACTAAGGGTGTGTGTGTGTGTGTGTGTGTGTGTGTGTGTGTGTGTGTGTGACACACACACACACACACACACACACACACACACACACACACACACACACACCCTTATATATCTTATATATAGTTGCTGAAAGTTGTGTATGTAAAGGAAAAGTTTTGTGCAGAAAATGTTTATTGGAAAAGTCATGCCCCAGATACTTTTAAAGTGAAATATTTAAATGAAATTAATATTTTCTTGCATGCCTTTTAAAAATAGCAGAAAATTTGATGGAACAGAATAAGTATATCTTTATAATATTATCAGAGACTAGGCAGTTTAATGATCTAAGCTCTTCCAGCTAAACCTTTTTGGTTATCATATAGATATATTCTTGTTATGTTCCTTTTTTATTATTTATTTCATTGTTCTATTATTATACTTCTGTTTACACTCTTTTCCTTTTTATTGTTGTAAGTCACGTAGAATAGTCCTATAGTGAGATAGGCGGCAAATAAATTTAACAAATAAATAATAATAAATACATCTAAATACATACAACTAAATACATTTTCTGAAAATACCCAGTTATCCCTACCTGAATTGTATGAGCAAATAATGGGAATAAAGTGTACAGCCAGAATAAACGAAGTATTTTATTCTAGAAAACACCATCCTCCATACCCACTATAGCAATTGATAATAGATAGTAATTATGTGCTAATTAGCTCATTTACTATGTGATATATTTGTGTTGTGGCATTTATGGCTGTCCTGTTAATGTACATTTTTATGTCTTGTAATTAGAATACATCACGATGTAGAAATGTTAATTTTCAGCCATTGAGCTTGAATCATTAGTTTAAACCTAACTAAGTATTGAGTGACCTTTTAAGAGCTTGGAAAATGAATTGGTCTTCAGCTAATATAATCTTGATGTGAGGCTAGGTTACTTGTAAAGATATGCAAGAAGAAATGGACAATGGTGATTTTCCTTTGAGAATTTGCTCTGAATTACTTGAAACAGTAACAGTAACAGAGTTGGAAGGGACCTTGGAGGTCATCTAGTCCAACACCCTGCTCAAGAGTTTATCTCTGTTAAATGGCTGTTATAAATGATAAATACTTGATAAATGATAAATACTTGAGTGTTGCCCTATAGAAAATACAAGCAGTCTTCATGCTTTAGAGAGTAGATTATCCAATAGTTATGCTTGGAACATGGAGCATAGAACTTAGAATAACAGGTATCTATGGAGATTCTCAAATCATGCAGGTCTCATATCCCTTGGGAGTTGGGCGGCATAAAAATGCAACAAATAAAATATCACATAGTAAATGAGCTATGTCGTCTCAAAGGTGCTTTTTCCAAAAGGCAGATGGATTTCTTAGTTTTTTTTCTTTGAAAACATTTTGCTTCGCATCCAAGAAGCTTCTTCAGTTCTAACTGATTGGAGGGGAGTGGAAGGATCCTTGGGTTGGGTTGGGTTGGAAGGGATGTTGGAGGTTTTTTAGTCCAACTGTCCACTTGAGCAGGAGATCTTATACCATTCTGGACAAATGGTTGCCCAAATTCTTCTTGAAAACCTCCAGTGTAGAAACACCCACAATTTCTGGAGCCAAACCATCCCAGTGATTTATTATTCTACTGTCAGAAAATATCTCATTACTTCTAGGTTGCATCTTTCTTGAATAATCTTCCACCTTGTCCTGCCCACAGATGCTTTAGAAAATATGTTGACCCCCCCTCTTCTCTATGACAGCTTCTCAAGTACTGGAAGACTTCTATCATACCACCCCAGTGCTTTTCTTTGTTAGATTAGAAATATCTAGTTTAATTAATTAATTAATTGTGGTACATTCATTGTATTAATGTACTTTCACTTGAAATTAAGTCTTTTGGTCTCAAGTATAACAAGCCATTACCTAATTAAAACAATACTAAGATTTTTAATTGATTTGCTGATTAAGCCAAAATAGCATAATTTGTATGCCACAGTAAGCAAAACCCAAGAAACCATATTATGGCTTGGCATTATGTTTCAAGCAAGCCAACGTTTACAGTGTTTATAATTTATTTTCTAGGAAAAGCAATAAATCCTTTATAGAAGTACAGGTACATTTGCAAGCTGATCTGAACATTCAGGAATGAGATTTGGAGGGATTTTTGTAAGATACCAAGCAATCCTAATTGCAGTGAAGATCAGCTTCTATAAGGTCTATGAACCTAGTTCTCTCTATCGATAGTCCACAGCTTACAACCACAATGGGTCAAGAATTTCCATTTTTAACTGATGCAGTTGTTAAGTGAATTGTGCCTGATTTTACTACCTCTTTTGAGCTGGTATTGAAGTGAATCATTTAGTTGTTAAAAGAATCCTGCTTCTCCGACTGATTTTGCTAGTTAGAAGCAAGCTGGGAAGGTTGCAGAGCGTGATTACATGACCGCAGGGTGCTGTAACAATCATAAATATTATTATTTCTTCTTCTCCTTCTCCTTCTCCTTCTCCTTCTCCTTCTCCTTCTCCTCCTTCTCCTTCTCCTTCTCCTTCTCCTTCTCCTTCTCCTCCTCCTCCTCCTCCTCCCTTTTTATTGTTNCTTCTTCTTCTTCTTCTTCTTCTTCTTCTTCTTCTTCTTCTTCTTCTTCTTCTTCTTCTTCTTCTCCTCCTCCTCCTCCTCCTCCTCCTCCTCCTCCTCCCCCTTTCCCCCTCCTCTTCCTTCCATATCCGTCATCGGAGGTTGGCAATCATGTTGGCTATCCTATTTTTATGAACAGCCGCATGAAAAAGTGCTACTGAGTTTTGTCCAAACCAGTCCCTTAGATTTTGAAGTCATGATGGTCTTCTTCTGCCTGGACCTCGTTTGCCTTCAATCTTTCCCTGGAGGATTAAGTGAAGTATGCGGTATTTTTCTGGGTGTTGGATCACATGTCCAAAATATTCTAACTTTCGCTTTTTTATGGTTTTGATGATTTCCCTTGGCTTTCCCATGTGGCTTATCATATATTATCAAATATATGCCAGTTGTTAAATGACAATGGGGATGCTGCAATGGTCATAAGTGTAAAGACTGATCATGTCGCTTTTTCATTGTTGTCATAACTTTGTTACTAAATAAATGGTCATAAGTTGAGGATTACCTGTGTGTGTGTGTGTGTCTGTGCATTTCCCTGTTTCTACGTGCGCCCGCCCATGTGTGTGTGTGTGTGTTTGTGTGAGTGTGTGTGTGTGTGTGTGTGTGTATGTATGTATGTATGTATGTATGTATGTATGTATGTATGTATGTATGTATGTATGTATGTATGTTCTGAGGTGTACTTACTTACTTTCTCCTGCCCTTGTATTGTAAGGAACTGTTTTGCTCCCTGTTTCTCAGGTTGCTCTATTGTAAGCACCTAGTTAGTTTTTATAAAAAAACTTGCCAGGCCTTAGACCCTTTGGTTTTTTTTACCTCGCCAGATCCAGCTCTCACTTCTATAGAGAACATCAGGTATTCATGTCATGCTTTACTGCTTGCAAATATTTTGGTTTAAATACCATTTTCTCCCACAATTTTTTATTGATAATGACAAGGTATATTTGGAATTTTGTATCACTTTATAATTCTACTAGCTGATTACCTGGCATTGCCCGGATATTTATTTATCCCAATCTTGTATTAGACAGGAAAAGGAATGAATTATATCTATAGTGTCAAATCAAAGCAATTTTATTTACAGGGTTTTAAAAGTATAAGGACCTTGTTCAAATCCCAGCTACGGAACCTGTGGACAGCTGGGGGATTTAGAAGCACCACCCTGCTGCCTCTGCCACCACCCGTTTTACCATTTCCTCAAACTGGGCCTGGGACTGGAACATAAATCCCTGAGCTGGCCCATGCTGTGTCTCCTCCACCCCTGCTGAAATAGGCTGGGTCTCCTCTCTGGACTCCATACCTGTTTCGCCTTGGTTGGGGTGGTCCCATCCTTCGCGCGATGAGTTGGGGCGAAGGACGATCCTGGGAACACGGGCCGAAGCTGTGAGTGGGGGTGGACGATTTACTTAGGCCGTGGCGCGCTCAATCAAAGGCCTCTGTACTGGCCTAATCAGGCTCCCTTTGCTTCGTGGCCTACTGTGTGAGGGAGGCCTAGGCCTGAGTTGGGGCAAAGGACGATCCTGGGAACACAGGCCGAAGCTGTTCCCTGCGAGATCAGGCCACCGAAGTGAGGTGGGGGCGGGCAATCCACTTAGGCCATGCCACATTCAATCAAAGACCTCTGTACTGGCCTAATCAGGCTCCCTTCATAGGCCTACTGTGTGAGGGAAGCCTAGATCTCTTCAGAAAAACGCTGAGCTAGGCTCAGTGTACAGAACATGACCGTTGTTCTGAAAGGCCACCCCCAGGGGTGCTATGGGTGTCTTACCCCCACAGTATTTTTCGCGAGATAGTAAGTCATATGTGTACCAAGTTTGGTTGAAATTACTCGAGGTGTTCCAGAGTTATGCTGGAACATACATACATACAGCCATTTATATATATATATAGATTTGTCCTCAGTTTGTTACCAAGATCTTACTCATATGAGGAATTTTGTAGACTTACATTTATGAAGAATCATACTGAATTTTCATTTTTTAAAAATCGCTTCTGGGACTGGCCAAGAAACATCTTTATTGCTAGCAGAGTCTGTGTGCTATTTTAGCTCCAAGGCAAGAATTTTTCTGCTTAAAGATTTTGCTCTGGTTAAAAGACCACTAATAAGTTGCAAAATCTTCCCAAAGTTACTATTTCCAATTCTTTTTTAAGCCAGTAGATTACAAAACATCTCTGGATAAAGAGATATTGAGCATGCATTAATGGCTTTGAAGTGAACTGGAACATTAGATTTCCGAAGATTAGGAAGCTGTACGCAGAGCTCACTATGAATTGTAATCGACTACATTTGCGTTATAATGGATATTTTCCAACACTCGTCTGTATAGGAAAGACCTCTTTCATTTTGGAGGCAGAATTTGGCCACAGAATGGTTTGCAGCTGGCTTTGATGGTTAGGATTTAGTCTCCCTTAAATAATTTGGATCAGTTAATGGTCATTCCAGTTATTATACCAAGGTGTTCCAGGTATTTAGCCAATTTCTAAAAGCAGATGGGACAAAGGTAGGGGGAGCTGTGTGGCAGAACAGTGATGCAGATCAATTGAAAAGTCTGTGCTAGAAGGAAAAACAAATATGAGTGACAGGCTATTTCTTAATCCTTTTGCAATTTGCTGGCATATTTCTGTGTCATATTCTAAAGGTAGGCAAACAACACCTTGTCCTCATTTGTTATGGCCCACAGAATCTCTCAAGATCATATAATCTTCTAGTCTTACAGTAAGTTATTAAATAATAATTATTTTTAGACAAACATAGAAATAAAACATTTGATTGAGCCTACAATAAACATGAGAGCTATGTAGCAATTTGGATTCAAAAGCTAAAATGTGCACTGGAACATTTATGGGTATGCAAGCGAGCACCTGTTTGAGAGCCTTAAGCAAGTTTTTTCAGGGTAGTATTCAAGCTATGATGGACAGCTGTGTGATCTTGGGAAAAACATATATAGCTTTTTTAAGGAATTACAGAAAGATCTCACATATTCTAAAGCATTTTTGGCCTCAGATTTGAAGTACAGAGAACCCCATGTAATCATCGTTTTAAAAAAGGTTAAACAAATTCTAAAACATCCCCAAATCCTTCCTCCTTTCAGACTGCTATTTATCCAACAGCTTTCTTTGGTTAGAGAACAAGTACAAAGAAATTGAGCTTTCGGGCACACAGAAACAGATAAATGTCCATGAGTGATCCCTTGTTTTCTTTGTGGGTCATCTTTTCCCAACATCTTTGAGGACTGCAGTTTAGCCATTTTTCCAGGAAGTTTTTTTGGCATACCAGGCAACACTTTTTTGTTTTGTTTTGTTATAATGCATTAATCGTTCCCAGATCCAGCATTTTCAAGCTAATTATTATTATTTTTATTTATAAAATGTACTATGTTGTAATGTAAATGAATTACTGGAGAAGAAATCTGTTTTAGCACTCTTTAGCCCCACCACCCAAAAGGTGAGTGATTGATAATGTTTATCTTTTTTGTTTAGGAGTTAAAAAGCAACAATTACTTGTACTAGCTAATTTTATGTGCTGTTTCAGAATAACTCCACTGATAGTCATTAAAAGGTTCTTGAATTCAGAAGTAGAGCAAAATAGTTGCCATATTAAACAATGAAAAGAGTTAAACAAATGAGGTGTAAATTGAATTGTAAAAAAAATGAATAAAAACAATGTATGTGTGAGATTTCTTCCAAGCTCATTTGTGTATTTTATTTGATGTGTAAAGAAAAGTGTGGTATAGTCAATCTTGTTTATTTCCACATAGTTTTGAAAAATATATATACATCTTTGTTATACCTAGATAAACACACATACACACAGAGACACAGATATATATATAGGCTAAAAATGACTGGGGGTGGAATATAAGAATGAGTTTAGTGGAATAACTTGATGCAATGTCAAACACAAATAGGAATAAGAAAAACCAATAATAGAAGGATCTGAATATGAAAACATTCCTGGCACCAACCCTTTGTCTTGAAAGAGAAAGCAGAAAGATGTTATCGTACATGGATTCCAGCTTCTCTTTTGTTAAGGTGTGGAATAAATTCTCCAGAAATGAAATGCCTTTCACTTTATCTGGGCAGATATACTTTATTCCCTTTTCAAATTAGTCATTTCTGCTGTGCATGGCTTCTCCTGCC
This sequence comes from Thermophis baileyi, assembly GCA_003457575.1. Taxonomy (NCBI): domain Eukaryota; kingdom Metazoa; phylum Chordata; class Lepidosauria; order Squamata; family Dipsadidae; genus Thermophis; species Thermophis baileyi. Next base: position 3,540,945 of record QLTV01002718.1, on the reverse strand, counting down.
TTTTTGTGTGTGTATGCTGTAATTGAAACTTTAATAATTGATGTCACATTTTACATATTTATTTCCTGTTAAGAAATAGTTGATACAAACCAGCCTGGAATGATATGGATGGTAGACAGAACTATTTTTTAAAAAGAGGATATAAACTTTTCTCTGTCTGCGCATTTTGATAAAAAAAATATCATTTCTATTAAGTACGAAATAACGTGAGTTATTTTACGCAAAAATATTATTTACTGAATAGATAATAGTGCATATGAACATGGAATTGTGGAGCTTGTGAGGACTCAGGATATGTGGGAGCAGAAATCTGCAACTCTTTAAAGCAGCTAAATCTTTTCTCAGGATTACATGTGCTTCAAAGTGTAATATTGGGTTCAGCTATGAAGCATTACATGGTCTTATAAAAAACAACTAATGAACCTTAATGGGAATATTAGACAAATATGTCAAACCAGAGGTGATATTCAGCAGGTTCTGACCAGTTCTGGAGAACCGGTAGCAGAAATTTTGAGTAGTTCGGAGAACCGGTAAATACCACCTCTGATTGGCCCCGCCCCCATCTATTATTTGCCTCCCGAGTCCCAGTGATTGGGAGGAAATGGGGATTTTGTAGTAACCTTCCCCTGGAGTGGGGAGGGAATGAAGATTTTACAGTATCCTTCCCCTGGAGTGGGGTGGGAATGGAGATTTTACAGTATCCTTCCCTTGCCACGTCCACCAAGCCACGTCACGCCCACCAAGCCACGCCCACAGAACTGGTAGTAAAAAAAATTGAATCCTACCACTGTGTCCAATACTTTCACTATATTTTATGCAAATTTAAGCTGACTATTAAAAATATTTGAGCAAAAAGTTCAAGATCAAGAGTTTCTTTAATGTAGAAACTATCATAGTGATTATTTTAAAAAAGAAATAGAGATCAAGATTCAAATAATGTTCTATGGAAAACTTGTAGTTCATTATATGCATAGCTTTTCACTGTAAAATGAATACTTCAATTCTTATCTGTATCTCAAACTATATAGCTATAAAGCTATATAAAGGTTATATAGCTTTAGACCAGGGGTCCCCAACCTTTTGGACCTCAGGGACCACTACATTCATAATTTTAAAAGCCGCGGACCACTAATACGAATCCAGTGCACCGCTTGCTGAAGTGCTTGAATTCCCAGTGACGGGATGGGGTCCTTCAGGCATCCTCTCCCCCCCTCTCTCTCCCCTGTTATTCTGTTAGAAATGAAGCAACCTAGACAATTTGTAAATGAAAGACTGTGCCTTAGCGCAGAGGTGGGTTGCTCCCGGTTCGAACCGGTTCTTTAGAACCGGTAGTGGGAATTTCCCCAGTTCGCCGAACCGGGAGCGATTGCCGGTTGGCCACGCCCATGAACTGGGTCTCTTGGTGGCACCATAGGTGGCGCCATTTTGTTTTTGGCTTCTGCGCATGCGCAGAAGCTGGTTTTTTGGCACTGTGCATGCACGCGCGCGTGTGCAAAGCACGCACACCCACGCGGCGTGGGAGGAAGCGAACCGTGGCGAGGTAAGTTAGAACCCACCCCTGCTCTCCCCCTCTATCTTTCTCTCTCTCCTCCCTCTCTCTTTCTCTCTCTCTCATCTCTCTCTCCCCCCCTCTCCCTCTCTCATCTCTCTCTCCCCCTCTCTCTGTCTCTCTCTCCTCTTTCTCTCTCTCTCTCTGACATCTCTCTCCCCCTCTCTTTCTCTCTTTCCCCCTCTCTTTCTCTCTCTCTCCCCCTCTCTCTCATCTCTTTCTCTCTCATCTCTCCCTCCCCTCCTCTCATCTCTCTCTCCCTCTCCCCCCCCCTCCCTCCTCTTCTGTCTCTCTTTTTGTCTGTCTTTCTGTCT
>QLTV01002718.1:3514305-3526840 GCA_003457575.1 Thermophis baileyi | reverse complement strand
TCAGCTCTACCCGGCAAGGGCTCCGCCACTCTCCCTATAAGGAGGGAACGAGTCACCCTAAATAGGGCGGCTGGGCACGAATTAGGGGATGCAATAAGTGCAGAAAAATGTGAACTTAACAATCATTGGCAAGAAAAATCATAAAATGGAGCAAAACTCACTTAAATGTTTCACTTCACAACATAAATTTCGGGCTCAATTGTGGTTGTAACTGGAGGACTACTGTAATCTTTTTCAAAGTCCCCCCTCCCCAAATGGCTCACTTATTCCTCCCTTTTTCTCAAGGTTTTAAATTCTTTGGTTTCCTAGCTCAAAATTTTCAAGAGGGGGCCTCTAAAAGCAAGCAAAAGGATCTTGGCTTATGGGTTGCCCGTTCTTATAAATAAAACAAAGCTTGAAAGCAGCTCAGTGTTTATACTGAATCTCCTGTCTTTTCAAGACCTGAAAGCTTAAACTACTATACGGAATGGTATCAAGTTCAAAAACAGAAAGAAAAGAGAAAAAAATAGTATGAAGATATGTACCATAAGTTCATTATCACTCAGCATATTTAGAGTATTAAGTAGATTTGGCCCATGCTGAGAAGGCTCCGAGGAACACATTCTCCAAGTATAATTTCTTCTGTCAGGAGCCTGATTAACAAAGACATTTAAATAATGTCACTGCATTCTCTAATGATCTGATCCCATTTTCTCTTTTGTGTGGCCACTAAAAGCATTCCCTCCTCCTTCCCCAACTTGGCAGATTTGACCTCCATTTCTTAATGGTGTCGAGCGATGATACTTTGAATTATTTTTCTGAATATGAATTTTGTGTTGAAAAATTAGTAGGTTTTTTTTATCACTGCGGCTGATAAAAGCACAATATTGCATCGCCTTTAATAACTATCCTTTCTATGGATAGGTTGATGAGTTTCTCAGAGTCTCTCCATTAGAGACCTTTGTTTTCAGAAGTTGCCTTGGTTATTATTATTATTTTTTTAACAAAAGGTTGATGTGCTGATCCCAGAATGAGAATACTGGAATACTGATACAGTAATTGTTGTATAGTATCAAGAGGTAACAGATGAAGGAATATGCCACCAGTTAAGTTATATGTAACAGGTCTTCATATTAGGACTGTATATCATGTATGTTTTGGACTGTATTAGGATTGTATATCATGCTATGGTTTTCCCAGTTGCAATGTATGGCTGTGAAAGTTGGACCATAAGGAAGGCTGAGCACCAAAGAATTGAGGCCTTTGAACTATGGTGCTGGAGAAGACTCCTGCGAGTCCCTTGGCCTGCAAAGGCGATCAAACCGGTCAGTCCTAGAGGAGATCAACCCTGACTACTCCTTAGAAGGCCAGATCCTGAAGATGAAACTCAAATACTTTGGCCACCAAATGAGAAGGAAGGACTCACTGGAGAAGAGCCTAATGCTGAGAATGATTGAGGGCAAAAGAAGAAGGGGATGACAGAGAATGAGGTGGCTGGATGGAGTCACTGAAGCAGTAGGCATGAGCTTAAATGGACTCCAGGGGATGGTAGAGGACAGGAAGGCCTGGAGGAATGTTATCCATGGGGTCGCGATGGGTCGGACACGACTTCGCAACTAACAACAAATCATGTAAAGTCATAATGTAGTTTGTTTCATATGGGCTCTCCGTATTATGTGACTCCAGCCTATTGAGTTTATTCAGCCAATGAATCAAGATTACGATTGTTGCAAAATGTGAATCCCGCCATCAAATTGGCAATGAAATCTTAGCTACAGTTGTCGATGCCAACCCTAAAAAACCGCATCAGTGTGAATGTTGTTCAATAATACCTTAATTCAATTTTTGTTGGTGCATGGGAATAACTGTTGAGGACATGCAAATATACAGTATATAGCCAGGTTGGTTTTGGATTTCTGGTATTTGGTATACTTTGAATCCTAAGGGCTGGGAAATGATCCTCATAAGGAATCTTGAAATGGCACTCAGGGAACTGATTTGAGCCACATCCAGTTAATGGGTGGATCCACAGTGACCTCTCATATTGGAAGGGCTCTAATTTCATGCAGTATTGCATGAAATACAATACTATCTTCAGTATTGAAGCTCAGGTAGCAAAAATACTCTTCTTCTTCCAACATATGTCTTACATATGTGTACATGTAAGATTCTGTAGTTTCCCCAAATTGGAGTGAGTAGTATACCCTCTGGTTCATAAAAGAAAAATCAGGACTGCTGTAAGTGATAAACACATCTGAGTCTTTATAACATCTGGATAAGTCCTCATAAAATCTCAGCTGATATAAGTTGAATCAAAATGAATGTACCAGTTCTCAAAACCTTAGCCACAACAACTGTTCTTATCAAAAGTCCTTTAACAACCAGCCAGTGTTCTTTGTCTCTAAAATAATATTAGATGCCCTTTGATATTTGGCTGCTTTTGAGCCAGCTGGCAAACTCTAAATCTAACATCTGGCAAGAGATGAACTAGAAACTAATTTTCAAAAGAACTTCCCATCTGGGGAAGTATATGTATTTTATTGTATAACTTTTTTCTTCTCTAGGAAGATATGGTTGAGAGAGTGGGGGCTGGAATCATGATCTTATTATTTAGATTTCTTAACTTTAATGTACAATGGTGCTTAAAAGTTTGTGACCCATATGGAACACAGTAGAATAAGTCTAGAATAGGCTTAAAAGAGTAAACCCTCAACTATCAGATTATTGCTCATGCCTCATGAAATAAGGCAGAGAACTTTCCCCGGTCATCTTGTTTGGATTTACTCATTGTGCTTTGTGCATTGTGTTTTGCTTAGTTTTAGCATATTGTGCAAGGTGTGTGTGTGTGTCAGGGGTGAAATGCTCCCGGTTTGCTCTTACCTGTCGGTCGCCGTAGAGCCGGTCGCCAAGGTAGCGCGAGGCGCTGCCCACCCGCCCGGATGCCGCCATTTGAGTTCTTTTACCCTCTGTGCATGCACAAAGCATTCTGTGCATTCGCAGAGGGTAAAAGAACTCAAATGGCAGCGTCCGGGTGGTATCCGGGCGGGTGGGCGGCGCCTTGCGCTACCTTGGCGACCGGTTCTACAGCGACTGACAGGTAAGAGCAAACCGGGAGCATTTCACCCCTGACACACACACACACCTTGCACAATATGCTAAAACTAAGCAAAACACAATGAGTAAATCCAAACAAGATGACCGGGGAAAGTTCTCTGCCTTATTTCATGAGCATTTCACCCCTGGTGTGTGTGTGTGTGTGTGTAACTGTGCATTCGCAGAGGGTAAAAGAACTCAAATGGCAGCGTCCGGGTGGTATCCGGGCGGGTGGGCGGCGCCTTGCGCTACCTTGGCGACCGGTTCTACAGCGACCGACAGGTACGAGCGAACTGGGAGCATTTCACCCCTGACATAAGGTATGGTGGGAATAAAAATACATATTACATGAAGAAAAAAACCCTACAATGCGATTATAGTATACTTTGCTAAACTAAGCCAGTTCAGTAATGTTTTAGGCAAAACAAGAAAACACAAAACACATTTTGAAAATAATCTATAAATAAATCTGGGATCTTGCATGTCCATCTTGAAAGTGAAAGGATATATTGCTTGGATGATCTGAAAAATAGTATAGTTGGTTTTTTAGGTACACATCACACTTATGCAGCTACGAATCCCACCACTGGTGTAATCCAATCAGGCACACAAATCTCTACAGCTTAATGCAAGATGTAAACCAATCCATGTTTAGTAGATAGAAATAAAGGAGCTACAAAAATAGGATAAAATGGGAATGGTGGTAAATCCCATCGTCCCCTCCCGTCATTGAAAAGCTGTTAATAAAAATTTATTTCTGATTAAGCCTGTAAGGAGCTGAAGCCTCACCTGGGACATGACTGGGAACAGGAAGCACTGATATGACTCTATTTTTTCCTCCTAATACTTTTAAAGAGTGGATCTTTCCGAAATTGTGGCCTAGAGCTTCCCCATTTTAGTTATTTTTGCTTCCATTTTTTGCTCTTTTTATTTCTTGCACAGTTCTTGCATGTGTTCTAGCCGTCTAAATTTGGAATGCTCATGTGTGATTAACATACATAGAATACTTTATAAAATGAATCCATTTTTATTTTCAAAACTGATATGGGTTTAAAATTATTCACCTTGTAACATTGTTTTCTGATTTTGTTATAGTTCATGTTTTATCTCCTTTCCTTATAAATAAAAAACTTATAATATTATCATAAGAACATTATGCTTGGACATTTTAAATTGTTACCATTTTTCATTTCTTCATATTATCCTGAAACACATTGTCATTCTAATACCAGATGGATTTAACCATTTTACTAACTTTATTCAGTTCACAATAAAATCTTTAACATAATACTTTCTGATGGCAGGTATTCAAGAAGAACAGAAAGTTCAGTATTTTAAGCTTGGTTCAGGGGTGGGTTCCACTTACCTTCCCTACCGGTTCGCATCGCGATGAAAGTGCACGTTTTGCGCGCATGCACTCGCTTCGATCATGCAAGCGCCTACGTCACTTTGGGGAAATGACCCTCTGTGCATGTGCAGAAGCCTCTGCGCATGCGCAGAGGGTTCTTTGCCAGCCGCGGCAACTGGAGGACTGGTTCGGGGGCGTGGACAGCCGGCCATCACTGCTGGTTTGGCGAGCGGGTGCAAATTTCCACCACCGGTACGGGTGAACCGGTCCGAACCAGCAGCAACCCACTACTGGCTTGGTTATCTGAAGTCACCCTGAGTTACAACAACCCTTTAGTTATCTGATGTAGTTTTCACCTCTGTTTATGATCCCCTGTAGAATGTTTAGATAAATATAATATATAAAGACCATGCTACTTTTTTTATTTGAAAAAAAAAGTTTTGCACCCATCTTGTTTCACTGCAGCTGTAAGGGACTGAATTAGTTCATTTATTGAGTTTGTACACTGCAAATTTTTGATCATTTAATGGTTTCTTAGTCCTGTTTCTTTGGGGCCTGAATTTTACAAGCCTTTTGTTTTGTTAGCATTCCAAACCAGTTTGCAGAAAACTTATTGAAGGCTGATTCTGGCAGAAACTCTATTAGGATTCACATCTGAACACTTGAGTTCCACAAGGGCAAAGGAAGCATAACTTGTCACCAATTTCTGCTGAACATTTAAGCAGAAGTGACATTTACTGGGGCTTGTTTGGAAGATTTATTAATGCAATATATCCTTGGCAAGAATAGCTGCTTCAGTAAACGTTATGCTTCAACATGTAACTGGGGGCAGGAATTCAGGAAGATTCACTAGCACTTAGTCATCAGAGTGAACGCAAATATTCAGTAGACGTTTTGTTAAGGGCATGCTTTCACTTCTGCTCTGTTCTACGCGGATTAGTTTAACATCTGTTGTGTGGAGAAAGGGAACCCATGACATGTTAATCGCTAAGACACGTCTTTCACTTTTAAGCAAAGGTACCATTTTAATATCCAATGCAAACTGCATTGGATTAAATAAATAGTTCGAGAGTAATGAATAAGAACAGAACCATCTTGATAATTTAAAATATTGTTTTTAATTTCCCTGTCATAGTTTTCGACTTGCATGTAGAATATATTCAATTGTATTATAGTTCTCTGTAAAAATATCACTTTCTGGATGCTTTATTTCAGCAGCATTCGGGTCATTTTTGTTTGTTCTTGTGAAAGGGGAATAAATGCCTCATATGTTAATTATTCTGTCACACACAGTTTAGCTATAGGATGCTACAGCTGAGGTTATATTCCATCTTGAGCTAGCATAACATTAATAATCATTACCCTAGAATGAGGGATGGGGATGCATAAGGTGTGGCCATCAGGATTTGCCTCCATTCCTGCTTGATCTTTCCACGGGAGAGAAAGGCACAAATCACCTGCTCCAACCTGAGTTTTGTGGCATGCTTGTGACTCTCCCTACTCAGAGCCCTCAGGATATATATATATATTAACAAACTGCAATTTTTAATGTGACAGAAAGAAAAGATAATAATATAAAAGCATGGATGGAGAAAAACTGAATTCCTGTATTTACTTTCAATTAAATGCAAATGCAAATAAAATTAAATTCAACCTAGTTTTCATCCTTGAGTGCAGTTCAAAGACCAAGTGCTGTGCAGCCTCATTTTAGTCTGTGTGACATGCAACGTTGTGGAAGGGATGAGAATATATTCCTGCAGTGCTATTAGTCCTTGCTTTGGCAAAAAAGCCTAATAGCTAAACATAGCTAAAATTAAAGGTTCAAGTCCACTCTGAAAAATTGGAGTTTTTGTGTAATTTAAGTCAGACTTTCTCGGTGTAACCTATCATAAAGGATTATTGTGGAAATTGTGTGGATTCCCAGGAGGGGGGGCACTGCTTTCCAGATGCTTTAGTCTGACAAGATTCTGTCTACAGGTGAAGAACAAAAAAGAAGCTACTCTGGAGCCTGACATCAATTTTGCCAGATTAAAGCAATGATTTGCACAACTATAGATATATTATGGAAATAGCAGAGAAGGAGCTATTTTTAAACCCTCTTTCTTTTCAGGCTTCCCTGCCTTTAATCCCCTGGAAAGAAACTCCTCCCTCCTGGAAATCCAGACTACATTCCACCACAATTGTGAGTCAGGTCCAAGATTGATAAAAGATATAGCAGTTATCAAAAGAGTGGACTAAAGCAGATCGTTCCTCCTTCACAAAAAAGGGCAACCTCTTCCTCTTGATATCCAAAAATCAGTAGGACACTGTCCAAAGATTGCATGTATGCATATATATTCATATACACACATACCAGGAGCGAAATGCTCCCGGTTTGCTCTTACCTGTCGGTCGCCGTAGAGCCGGTTGCCAAGGTAGCGCGAGGCGCCGCCAACCCGCCCGGACACCGCCCGGACGCCGCCATTTGAGTTCTTTTACCCTCTGCGAATGCACAGAATGCTTTGCGCATGTGCAGAGGGTAAAAGAACTCAAATGGCGGCGTCTGGGCGGGTGGGCGGCGCCTCGCGCTACCTTGGTGACCGGCTCTACGGTGACCGACAGGTAAGAGCAAACCGGGAGTATTTCACCCCTGACACATACATATCTTGTTTGCAAGTAAAATACTAGCTGTTGTAAACTTAATTTTTCTTCTGATCAATACTTGTAATCAGAACTCTGAAATTCTTGTTCCTGGATTAATTGTTTCCAGTTAGATAACGTTAAAGCTCACTCTTTGAGTGAGCTATCTTGAGTTCCTAGAGCACATGCAGTATATAATTCACACACATGTGAATTATAAAAGTTCACTGTTGCTGATAATAAGACTAGCCAGGGCCTTCCTGAAAGAGTAGAAAAAGGTATGGGTTTTTCTGTAGCCCAAATTAATTTGGAATCTGAAAAAAAAAATATTGTGCTATGTTTTTGTAACTTTGGATTTTCAGAATTAACTTGCAACTGAGGAAAAAAATAAACAGCTTATTTGCAGTGATGGTTGAAATCAAGTTAACAGGGACCAAGTATACATTTCGTATTACCAATAAAGGAGAATATTTGTAGCTTGGCGATGAAATGAGGGGTCCTTGGTGCTCTCTGAGCTTTCTTATTTTCTTGAAGACATTTCATTACCCAAACTAGGTGCTGGTAAGGAGTGCTGTTTGCTGTCAGTTTGTATTCTGGGGCCTTGCCCTGTCAGTGTTGGTGGGGGCGTTCTTAGAGATTCTTTAGTTGGGCTTCTTTATTGTTGGCTTCTTTGGAAGTTTCTTTTTTTTAAAAAAATCATGTTTTATTTGCAGTTTTCCTTTCACACCATACATATTTTATGGACAGTGCATTGACTGGGTCAAGTCTTTTTTAAATAATGCTAACAATAATATAATGCAAATAAGTATGCATTATCCTAATCTTCCAACTTCAACAATACCATTCTCTCTTTATAATTCTTTATCATTTTTTCCATTAATTAATTTAAACCTAAATAACATTTCTTTGCACCATGTATTTGTTATCCCCTACTAAGTCACTAATATTAAATATTTAAAAAATTACTCATTATTCCACCATAATTTCAATATCCCAAATGTCTAGGACTACTAATAAGGCCAAATATTAACAAAATTTAATCAATCCCAGGATTATATCTTAAAGTTCCCACAATTTCTAATCCTTAAAAGTTTAAGTTCACAATATATTTTAACACACTGTTAATATTAATAATACAATTAGATTACCTAATCCTAAACTTCTACCTTCTAACCTTAGTTTATTTTTAATTATAATAAATTCTATTATCTGTTAGTATATATGCTACTATTTTCCCTATTTGTATTTTCTACTTTTTCTTTTTATTAATATATTTTATCATTATCCATCATCTCTTAACCTTTTTGGAGTTCCATCATTTATTGACTTTTTAATCACCTTTTTATTTCTCTCTCTTGGAATTTTATAACTTTTTTTATATTTTTATATTATATTATCCACTGAGTATTCCCTTCGGGTTGCCCTTTGTCTCTTTCTGCTGTATCATTTGAGCACCCATCCATAAATCTTTCTTTTTTTTGAAGAGATTTTTCTTTTTTTTCTCTCGACCTTTCTTTTTTTTTGAAGAGATTTTTCTTTTCTCTCTCTGTTCTATTATAAACTTTTAAGGAATTATCTGTTTGATTCCTACTTATCAATCCTTTCTCTTCATTATCTTTGTCTTCTTGCATCTCATTTTGATTTTTCTCTTCCACTGCTTCTTCTAATTTCTCATCTATTTTCTGAATATCATGTTCATCTTTTCCCCCAGTTGTTGAGAAGCTTCTACACTCATTTCTTTATCTTTAGACAATCCCCTTGTCTCCTTATTGTTCTTTATAGTTTCATGCATGCTTTTGAGCATCAAAATTATTTCTTCATATACCTCTATTATCCCGTTAACCATTTTGTAACAATTTGATAAAAAAGGCTCAATATACCTCTATGGTTCCAACATCTCAATATTTAAAAGCTCCAATAGAGCCAATTATTAATAAGATTTAGTCAATCCCATACTTATACCTCCAAATCCCCTAAATTTATAATCTTTAAAGTTCTTTAGTATTTTACAGCCTTTTGGTTTTCCAGTTATTTGTCTTCCCAATTGTCCAAATTTTAAAGTCTTATTTAACTTTTCTTTTCTCTTTTCTTCTATCACCTTTCTTCTTTTGCCTCGTAGAGTGTTCTGTCAAATAGCATTAATAATCCAAACCCAAATTAATCCACTAGATTTCCTCCAATCTTTCAAATCCACAATCCAATAACCAGTTTCAATAGAGTTTAAATTTGCAATTTAGTTCATCTTAAAAATCTTCAAAAAAGAAAAGAAACTAAGTATTTCAAAATATCCAAATCGTCTTCCAAAATAGAATCAAGGTCAGGCCGCCTTCCAGGTGTTGTTTACTTTCTTCTGTTATATGTATTGGACATTCCTCACTTTCATTAAAAGTTCTCACGCTGTAGTGCTCCTCTTCTTCCAGTAGATGGCTCTCCTGCTGCAAATTCCAACATTAAACAATATGTCAAAAACAGCTGATTATCCAATAAGTCCAGGGGGTTTAAAGATACAAACAAGAAACACAGTTTCTCCCAAAAATCACCTTTCAGATTGTTTAAGCTTTTTTCCAGGCTTTCTATATTTTAAAGCTTCCTTTGGGCATTTCTTTTGTCTCTTAATTTTCAGTCTTTAGTCTAATCACCGCTTTCTTAATGCTTGGAGATTATTTTTTGAAATTCTTGTACTTAAGTCTTTAGAGTAAGGGTTGGAAGTTATCTCACCCAGCTTCAATGCTCTGTCCATGGACCGCTCCAGCACAAATCTTATGGTCCCGGTTGTCTCAGCTTGTGACTAGCCAAAAATGGCCATCGTCCCTCATGCCGTTCAGCAGAGCTTGCTTTGGACCTAATGAGGAAATTGCGAGTTCCTCCTGGTCCACGAAGCACCTCTCCTTTCTTTGCCGCCCCTACAACGCGGCTTTGACCCCATAGGGTCTCCCTACAGCAGTTGCCGGCTGGATTTCGCAGGGCTCAGCAGAACCCGCTATTTTCCAAGCCATTCTTGCCGTGACATCAACTGGAAGTTGGAAGTTTCTTGATTGGGGTATTGTTTACTTGATTGTTGGTCTGATGTTAACCTTTGAGTTAATCTTTGCTGATCTGAGTGCTGATTGCTGATGGAGAGATGCTTGGATCTTTTTGTTCCCTCCCTTTTGGCTGGTTGATTCTCTTTTGCATAATTTATAGATGTTGTTAATGTCTATGTGTCTATTGATGGCTAATTTACCAGAGTAAATATAAACTGACAGCAAACCACACTCCTTACTAGTACTGATGATGTTACATAGTTTGGGTAATGAAACGTCTGCAAGAAAACAACCAAGCTCAGAGAGCACCAAGGACCCCCATTTCCTATTACATGCTATTACATGGAGTAATTCAAAATGTCTGGAATGTTTCAGCTGCAAAACGCTGTTCTGCAACAAAACTGTCCTGTATGGGATATTTTCTCTATGACACACACAATATTAAGAGAAACGATGTTTCTGAAAGGCATTGCTAAAACTTAAATTGCAACATATAAGGGGTTTACTTATTTTAAGAAACAGAATTAAAAGGAAAGAGAGGTAAAGCAGATTATTAACCTATTTCTTCTGCATTATTTTCTAGCTCAAAATAAGTTTCTCTTAAACCAAATTTCATTTACAGGTGAGAAGCATCAGCAAGATTTAGAAATATGTTTGAAATACGTTGGGAATCTTAGGTTCAAAAACTCCCAGCTCACCATACCTGAATTAGATATGTAAATTGGAAAATATTTTGTTGAAAAGAGGTAGACAATTTTTCCCTCTCAGAAAAAATCTGGGTTTGTTGAACATTTTATATAAATGTTCATTATATATTGATAAATTGTGCAAAAAAGTACTTATCAGGTTTGCACGTAGGTTGCTACAAAAGCAAAGGGGGAAAAATGGTATCTGGATTGTGGTAGTCTGTAGTTATAAATGACAGTATGACAGGGAAATAAAATAGTTGATGCCTTAGCTAAGGTTTGAAAAGTGCTGTTTTGACTGATAGTTTATTTATTCTTAAGCAAGTGTTTCTTTTAATTTATGAAGGGAAGGAGTACATATATACAGAATAGAAAATGACCCAACATGTTAGGTTGCTCAAGACTCAAGTAAACTTGGATTACTCTTAAATATTTGAGACTCAGTTTTTCATACTCACTACTTCTGAAATATATGTCATCCTTCCTGATAAATTCCATTGGTTTAAATTTTATTTTAAAGCACTATACTGTTCTTGAAAAGCATTTGTGGTTAACTCCTACCACAAATGCATAACAGTCCTTTTTCTATTGGTTTATAATAGAAGCCAGGCCATTGACTTCAATTTCCCAAAAGTAAGATCTATTCAGCCGTAGAACAAGACTACCTAAAAAAGGGTGACCTCATCTTTATTGAAATGCTAAACAGAAGCTTGTAATTATCTAATAATGAATTCCAGTCTTGGGCAAGGACTGGACAATATGACCTCCAATCTCAACCTTTATATTCTATTCTATGATTCTAAATTGCTTTCTTTTGCTTTGTTTTTAAAACAAAATGTCTATAACTTGTGTTTTTAGGCAGTGCTAGTTAAATAAAAATTCATAAAAGATTGAATATCTTTCCCTCAAAGTATCTGATGGGAGAGTCCTTGATGCACAAGTCCTGGTGATTAATAGCAGACATGTTTTTATTTCAAGTGCTGCTAAAATTCCATGCCCAGATGTTTATTCTCTTCTATAAAATTCTTCTATGGTGCTTTACTTGTAGTGACATCTGGTGCTTGTGTACTGCACTGCAACATGTAACATTGCTTTATAAAATATGGATAAGTGGCAGTCCAGGTTTTATGGCTAGTACTTATTTTTCCTTTCTTTTTCTTCTTATGGGTGAAGAAGCGCATAAACTAAATCCCAAATGGGTAAGTTAATGTGTTTTGAAGACATAGAAGAATTAAACATATTTTTGTGTGCACCGATAGATTTAGATGTATTTAACAAAATACATTTGTGAGCTAAATAAGTGAATTAATAACTGAAATGAAAGATTTTTGAAGGTTATCGGTATCACAAAGGTAAAGATTTCCCTGTCCAGTTATTTTCAACTGTAGGGGGCAATGCTCATCTCCATGTCTTAGCTAAGGAAACCAGCATTGTCTGAAGACATTTCTGTGGTCATGTGGCCAGTGTGGCTATAGATGCCAAGGTGCACAAAATGTTGTTACTTTCCCACCAAAGTGGTACCTACTTATCTATTCACATTTGCCTGTTTTCGAACTGTGAGGTGGGCAGGAACTGGGGCAAAGAATGGGAGCTCACTCTGTCACGTGGTGCTCAGGTCTCGAACCCAAGGCTGTCAGCTTTCTATCTGACAAATTCAGCACTTTAACTGCTGAGCCATCTGCTTATATCTATATCTGTATCTATATCTATATCTATATCTATATCATCTATATCTATATCTATATCTATATCTATATCTATATCTATATCTATATCTATATCTATAT
>QLTV01002718.1:3484580-3503994 GCA_003457575.1 Thermophis baileyi | reverse complement strand
CCCGTAATGTTGCAGTATATATAAGTAATGGTTCAGTCAATACACAGATACGTTAAAGTGTATAAAAGTAGTTTACTTAAAGATATAGCACAGTCCAAATAGCAGTCCAAATCATACACGTTCTATCAGTGAGTATTCAGAAGTACAGCAGTCTTCTTACCAGTCTTTCTTTATCTTAATCATCAAACAAAGATTCTCTCCTATCACAGATAGTTAGCTACACACAGAGCTTAATTGCAGACACGAAGTCACTCAGCAATGAATCAGCAAAAGCGAGAGAGAGAGCACTAACCATGTTCTCTAGCTCCCTCTTATGGCCATTACTGCCAGTCAGAATGCACCAATGCATTTAAAGCAATATTACATATATACATTGAATTGTGGCTTGTTTATATTAACCAACCCAACTGTTTGGACAGAGTCCTAACACTGGCCAATACTGCTGGAAGTCGGGATAAGTGTGAAATGAACATCATTAAGTACCCCCTATTCATTCTCTCCCCAATGCAATTGTTAAAAGAATGTGCAGATTATTAAGTGCACATGGGGTGCCGCAGGAATGAACCTGAAGGAACTACTCCAGGCACGACCACTTTCCTTGGGTGTCACCCTGAGATACCCTATGCTTTGCTACCCACCCCATGGGGTTCTCACAGCCACTTTGGCTTCCTCGACTGCTCACAATTGCACATTTACATTGTAAAGATGAGGGAAGGGAAGGAGAGCAGCCTTCTGTTGCTGGGCCACGTGGGAGAATTCAATAAGTGGCATCTTTTTTGATCCAGCCACCCGTGCAGGCTAGCAATGAAGTGCCTGAGCAGTATGATCCGGGAAAGTCCTGTGCTTTGCAAAAAAAGAAAAAAAAATCCCATTTAATTTACCAGCAAAACATCTCACTCCATGCAGGGAAACCTCTGCATTTGGAAATCTGAGTTGACAGAATAACAGAATAACAGCGTTGGAAGGGATCTTGGAGGTTTTCTAGTCCAACCCCCTGCTCAAGCAGGAAACTCTATACCCGTGATGGCAAACCTATGGCACGCGTGCTGGAAGTGGCATGCAGAGCCATCTCTCCGGGCATGCCAGCTGTCACCCGTTGTTCTTCTAGGTTCCAGCGTGGACATGCACACCAGCCACCTGGTCTTCGCGCACGTGGGAATACCGGAAACTGGAAGAGCAGCTCCCTGGCATGCATGTGCGCGCCAGGAAGCTGAGCTTCTAGTTTCCGGCATACCAGCTGGTCTTCACGCATGCATGCGCACCAGAAACCGGAAGAGCAATGGGCGACGGCTGCCGCACCTTATCTCAGGGTGTGGAGGAAGCATGTGCACGCCGGAAACCAGAAGCTCAGCTCAGGAACTGCTCTTTTGGTTTCCAGCGCTCCTCCCCCGCACGCGCACGTTCCCGTTTTGGCACTCAGTGCTGAAAAGGTTCACCAAAACTGCTCTATACCATTTCAGATAAATGGATGAATGGTTGCAGGAATTGGGTATGCCTAGTTTAATGAAAAGAAGGACTAGGGTGACATGACAGCAGTGTTCCAATATCTAAGATCTGCCACAAAGAAGAGGGGAGTCAACTATTCTCCAAGGCATGACAAGAAGCAACGGATGGAAACTAATCAAAGAGAGAACCAACCTAAAAATAAGGAGAAATTTCCTGACAGAACAATTAATCAGTGGAATGACTTGCCTCCAGAAGCTGTGGGTACTCCAGTACTGGAGGTTTTAAGAAGAGATTGGACAATCATTTGTCTGAAATAGTATAGGGATGGATTAGAAGACGTCCAAGGTCCCTTCCAACTCAGTTATTCTGTTATCTCTTCTTAAAAACCTTCGGTGTTGGAGCACAACTTCTGGAGGCAAATCATTCCACTGATTCCTTGATTAGTTTCCATCTAGTTTCCATGCTTCTTGTCCTGTCTTCTGGCGCTTTGGAGAATAGGTTGACCCAGTGGTGGGATTCAAATTTTTTACTACCGGTTCTGTGGGCGTGGCTTGGTGGGCATGGCTTGGTGGGCATGGCAGGGGAAGGATACTGCAAAATCTCCATCCCCTCCTGATCAGCTGGGACTCGGGAGGCAGAGAATAGATGGGGGCGGGGCCAGTCACAGGTGGTATTTACCGGTTTTCCGAACTACTCAAAATTTCCGCTACCAGTTCTCCAGAACTGGTCAGAACCTCCTGAAACCCACCTCTGGGTTGACCCTATTCAGGTCTGGGCAAAGCAGCCCTTCTCCTTTCCTGCAGACGTACCTCTGCATTTTGAAATCTGAACTAGCTCTGCTGACAACCTGTTTCCCCACCCTATGCCAGCATTTTCATTTTGAGGATTTCAGGAAACCAAAGGGTTGGTTGCATTATCAAACTACCAAAAATCCATCTAGTTTTTTCTTATGAGGTTTTTGTTTTTTGGACACAGCATATTTTAATAGCCAAAATGGATACCACATGTCTTCTCTCTCCAGCCCACCTCAGAAATTTAAAACCTGCATCTTCAAGTTCATCTACTGATGATTTCTCTCTTTCACTATCTCCTATCTATTAAAAAAGGAGTGAAGTTTTTTCTTCAACAGAAGGACATTAAAAAGAGCATCATGATGTCATTGCACCTTCTACTGCAGAAGAAAAGGAAGTGGCTATCATCAGCACCTGCTGTATACTCTAAATAGTATGAAAAAAAAATTAAGACTCTTTTAGAGGGTGTTTGGCGTGCCTCATGAAGCCTGGTACGGTTCTGTTGTAATCAAAGTTTTAGTTTCTAAGTTTCCACAAAACTCTTTAGTTGCTTCATGTGACAGATATCTTGGTTATTCCTTCAATAATTTCGATTTAATCATAGAATATTTCAGTTTGCATTTCTCTGTTTTAATTAATAACTTTTCAGAACCACTGTCTTAACTAGGTTCTTTAATGTGGCTGCTTGTTTTTTTCATTGCCCATTGGTGGGAATTTTCAGTTGGAAGATGTACACTGAAGGCAGAGCTCCAGCAGGGATTCTTAATTAGTAGTAGTGTGTCTTACAGAACAGTTCTACATTAGTAACATGGAAAAAACTGCAGTCCTGAATAACCTTATGTGTTAAATTGATGTAATTGAGTTGTAGCAAAGCAGTAGCTATGATAGTAGAGACAAAGGATTGGGAAATTGCCAAGTAAAATTGCCCTTGTTTATCAGACTTAATTTTGATCCTGGGTGTTTACTTGGTGTTAATGCTCCTGTGGAAGCTATTTTATTGAGCATCCTGGGTTGAGATTTTCTCCTCAAAACAAACAAATTAAAGAATGTAGCTGATTGTTTTTCAATGCTACTCATTGATCTTTGTGAATGATGCTTTGTACCTTGTAGATATTAATCTGCTAGAGGAGAAGAGAGATGTTGCAGAAGCAACATCTAAATGTCTAAATTTTGTAAATGTCAGAAGAAGCTAAGGATAGAGTGAAGTGAAGCAACATGGATTCTTTGCTATTAAAACTATGCATATCTGTGTTTGTGCTCCTCTGTGAAGTAGTTTGGAAAGATTTCTTTGTCAAAATGAATCACCCCCCTCTAAGATCTGCTTAGCCCTAACCACACATTATGAAGAGTGGAGCTATAAAAGAGGGATAGTTTTTGAAATATTTTATCCTTGCTTTTCATTGATTTTTAATCTCTGTGTGTAGTTAGTAAAATGGATGGTTAAAATAGCTGGAATTAAAATGACAATAAACAGCCATTAAAATGAATCTTCAGAGATTCTTTTTTTGGTGCAAAGGGTAATACTAACTATGCTGGGACAAAAGATAAAAATCAAACTTGATTAGAAATCAAACAAAAAACTGCAGGTAATCCTCGACTTACGACCATTAGTTTAGAAATCATTCAAAGGCATTGAAAAAAGTGACTTATTAAATTTGTTTGCCGCCCATCTCACCACCAGGTGATCGTGAGCAGCCTCAAGGTGGCACCTTGTGAGCATTTTTCACACTTATGATTGTTGCAGCATTCCCATGGTCATCCTCAAATTCAGATGCTTGGCAACTGGCATGTATTTATGATGATTGCAGTATCCCGAGCTCAGGTGATCACCTTTTGCAACCTTCTGATGAGCAAAGTCAATGGGGAAGCGAGTTTCCCTTAACAACTGTGTCAGTAATGTTAAGAACTGCAGTGCTTCACTTAAGAACTGTATCAAGAAAGGTCGTTAAAAGGGGCAAAATTCACCTGACAACTGTCTTGCTTAGTAATGAAAATTTTGGCCTCAATTGTTGTCATAAGTCAAGGACTACTTGTACAGCTAGGTAAAAGTAAAATTCAATATTTCGTGAGGGAAAGGAATGGGATGGGGGCAGGGATGGGCTTCAAAATTTTTAGCAAGGGGTTCTCTGCCCGGTTGCTGGGTGTGCGTGGCCATGGTGGGCGTGGCCTAGTCGGCCTCCTGTACCAGGATGGGGGGGCATTTTTGCCCTCCCAGGGCTCCGGAGGCTTTCCTTGAGCCTCCGGAAGGACGAAAAAGGTCTCCCCAGGCGCCGGTAGGCCCGTTTTTTGCCCTCCCAAGCCTCCGTGCATGCCCTGCACTTACCTGCATCCAAAATGGGGGGACTCCTGGGAGGGGCGGGGTGGGCTGGGCAGGGCCAGCCAGGAGTGGGATTTGGGGGTTCTCCGAACTGCACAGAATCTTAGCTAGAGGTTCTCCCAAACCCCTGCGAACTCCCAGCAGCAAACCCCTGGATGGGGGCTAGTTTGTATAACTGTAGATTGGTATTATATTTGATCAAAACTGTTCTCTTCCTACTTCCAGAAGTCTTTCTAAACCTTTTCACAATTGTTGAGGCATTGTCGCCTTTTATGGTCTCCAAACACATTTGGAATTTCAAGCCACACTCGGGTACACAATAAAGATACCACTTGCGATGAGTCTTGCTCATTTCCAGTATGGCTACCATACTTTGTATGACCAATGATAAAATATCATCCACATAACAGATTTAAAAACTTAAACCTACTTTCCAGAATTCTTCCTTTCATCTACTCTTCCCAAACTTTTGCCTTTTTTTTTTTTAGGAAGGGTGAAGATTGAAATAAAAACAAAAACCTTGGGATACAGTCACGCACCATTTTTTAATTTTCTACAAATTACCTATAAAGACAAGGAGCTATTGGAAATGAGAATGATGTTATAGTTGGCAAATTAAAAGATTCTGAATACTGTTTAAAAGCTCAGTTGTTAAAATAATATCAGTGAGAAAGAAAGGTGTACAAGACATATTGTTTTCTTTGGATACTACTTTAGTAATTTCTAAAATAGAGTTTTCTATCTAAATAGATTGTTTCACAACTCATTGTCCTTTTGTCTTTGTTCCATTGTTTCACCTTAGGCTAAATATTTAATGTAAATCCATGCCTGCAATGTAAAATAAAAGTGAAAATGACATTTAATTTTTTTTTTGTATTTGTTTTCTATTGAAATTCTAAAATTAAACACTAGTTGGTATAATACTATTTGAATTTACAGTTAATAGGCATATATAAAATTGTCAAAGTTCATCACACTGTTGCCATATTACTGTGTCTTATTTTTAGACCTACTGTTTCACAGGTTATATAGTATCAAATGGAAATAAATCCTATGGAACTGAACATTCTTTTTCAGGTACTCGTTAAAACTGATTAGTGCCAATACATCAATAATTTTTATAAAATATAGAACTGCTCTTCAGGTTAATTGACCAAAAAGTATTAACACTGCTGTTGCAATATCAGTGATTAATATTTCATTGTGCAAGAAGGTATCAGAAAGTTAAATTTCAATATTGGTAATAATATGATATAGACATATTAAATCATTATGGATAATTCCAGGTGGTAATCCTATGTGAACTAAAAATGTTAATCATAACATTTACAAACTAGTAATTATTCTTGGGATCCCATCATTATTCTAAGTATAATTACCACGAGATTAATAAGAGATGTAATTAATACATAATTGCATTGAATTTACTTTCATAATGACATTTTGACCTTGTTTAAAACTATTAGTTGTGGTAAAATAAACACACATTGATCCCTAGATAGATAGATTACTCTGCTGCTTATGGTTATAGTTTTCAGCGGATCAGTGTAATTCATGCCCTGATATTATTAGCTTGTTCCAACAACATCATATAAAATGGTGATATATTTTGGAATATATTTTGAACCTAATGAGATACAGTTCTGAGAAATAACTTTTCATTATATCTCACTATTCAGCTTTAAAATTCATTTCAGCTCAGTTATTCAGTTCTCTTCTGTAACTAAAGAAAAGTAACCACATTAGACAATAAAGCTGCTTGCTTTATAGTTCCTCTGTGACTAAGAAACACTAAAATTCCATTAAATATAATCTTTTTAAATCTCATCATAACACCCACTGTCTTTTTTAGAAGGGAACATTTTAAAAACATCAGTATTTCGGTACAGTTAGCCCAATAATTTGCAGGTGCAAGGAATCCTGTTGCTATTCTTCTAAAACAGGTAGGAAATCTATATATATAAAAGCCAAATACCACTCACGCATCATCACAAAATCTCCAGAACCGTAAAGCCTACAAACTTGAAACTTGGCACATATGTTCCTCTTGGCTTCTAGGTGCTCGCTAAGAAAGGATTTTTCAAAATGACCATCAGATCATTAGTTATTTCTTATATTATTATTAACATGCTCTGATGCTAAGGAGTTAGACGTTCTACTCCCCCTCCCCACCTGAAAAGAATTCTGTTCCAACTGCCAGTGGGTGTGGCCAGCGCATGACTCATCCAGCCTGCGGGCTGGGAGTTTAGACATTCTACTCCATGCTAAGGAGTTCAGTTTCATAGCGAAGCATGGGTATCCAGCTACTAGTTGATTTATAAGAAAAAGCCTACCAACATTGAGTGCATTGTGATAATTGCTTATGTAGTGCAAGATTGGTATGTTTTTTCTTCTGCTTTGTTTTGTTTGCCAAAATCTCAATTTTCTGGATCGGTATTTTTGCAACTATTTTTCAGGGTTTACATGGCATGATGATTATACACAGCATATTATAGCCCGTGAGCTTTCTGATCTCCCTAAGACCCATGACTGGCATCTGGAAACATCCTCATCTGAAGACCCTGAAGATTCAACCAGGTATATCTTCATGCATTTTATTTATTTGTCAAATTTATATGGTTGCCCATCTCACACAAATTCTGGATTGATTCTGGGTGGTGCACAATAAGATCTACAATTAAAATATAAAATATAAATTAAACTTAAAATATAGTACTAAATCAATTAAAATGGAAAACATGGATAAGAATAAGACTACAAAGGGAAAATATAGGTAATCCTCGATTTATGATCACAATTGGGACCAGAATTTCTCTTTCTAAGCAAGTTGGTTATTAAGTGAATCACACCTGATTTTACTATCTTTTTTTTTAAAAAAAACCACAGTTGTTAAGTGCATTGCTTAAATGAATCATGTGCTTATTAAATGAATTTGGTTTCCCCCATTGCTTTTGTTGGAAGGCTAGCTGGGAAGATGGTAAATGGCAATTATCCAATATATATATAAGGAAGCACTCTACTCTTTGTAATCATACTTTCCAGGAAGTACACACAGAAACATACACACACACACACACACACACCACAGAGTAGAGTGCAGGGGTGAAATGCTCCCAGTTCGGCCCGGTCCAGGCATACCGGTAGTGTTGCCTGCCGGTGGTTTGGAGAACCGGTAGCGACGGCAGTGCGAGGCTCTGCCCACCCACCCGGACGGCACCATTTTGTTTTTTTACAAACATGCACAGAGAGTGAAAAAGCCCGTGCGCGAGTGGAGCGTGGGCGAAAAAGCGAGTGCTTCCGAACCGGTAGGGAAGGTAAGTAGATTTTACCGCTGGTAGAGTGCTACCTTTAAGAACTTCCTAACAAGAGGGGAATGTTTAACTTTAAAAAAAACCACCCAGTTCAATGTGATAACAGCCCTAAAACTGAGGTTTAAAAACACTTATTCACAACAGGGATTGAAACTTTGCTGAAATGCTTTACAGTTGGTATGTGTTCCTTCAAGTTATTTTCTCAAGCTGTTTTTTATTTCATAAATTCTGTTTCATCCTTTTAGCCTAAAGACCTATTCTATTTTTTTAAAAAATGCTTTTATTAATATCATGAATTTTTTGCCATGGCATATTTCTGCTTTTTAATGCTGCCACTATTCTCTTCCCTTCCATAAAAATATAAATCACGTATAACACAGGTTATATATTTCAAATATTTCAGGTTATTTTTTTTTCATCTATTGCATTTTTTTTAAATGCAGATAACATTATTTACCTTGATTGTGTTGCATAGGATCTCAAAACAGGAACCTGACAGGAATTTGGAAAAAGATGAGAACTTTGCCAGTTCCCCTCAACAATACCTTGCCTACCTGGATATTCTTTCTCAGTCTGGAGCTCCAAATTTATATTCAACAATAAATGCCAACAAATCCCCTTTTAAGGTAAAAGAGCTTGATTCATTTTGCTGTTACAATCTATTTGTGGAAAAGTGACACAGTAAATCTTTTTATAGTAAATAAATCTTTTTATAGGGTGTATACTTAGAATTTTGAACCCATGTATCAAAGACACTCACAAAATGACCGATACAGCAATTCACAAAATACCATTTATCAAAAGGTGTGAATCAGCCCACACGATGCTCATGAACCTTTATTTGCTGAATATGATGCTTGAAGTTGATGCTTTGCTTTCATTGTGCCAACTTCCCATTTAATTTGTTTATATTAAAAATAATTAAAAAGAATCAATGGTTGGCATTTGAAGAGTTTCCGATGGTCCTCATTCTTCATGTAAAACTATGGGAATATTTTTTTTTAAAAAGAAGGATTTAATCAGAACATTACAGTTTGGATATGTGCCTAAGGATCTGGCTTGCAGAAATAAATATATCAAAATGTTAATAAGCAGGTATCTTGTGATGAAATAGCTGAATTTTGAACTTGCAGGATGACTTTAGGTGAGTCAGTTCCATTTACCTTACTTATCCTCCAAATCCAATTTGTAATACTTCTGTTCAGAGGTGGGCTTCACATAATTTAACAACCGGTTCGCCTAGTGCAGAACCAAAAATGTGAGCTCGCACGGCTTCAAATTCACAGCAATTTCCTGCGCGTGGCTTCCAGCACACCTTCTCAGGCAGCCGCAGTGAGTAGAGCAGGAGAGGCGTGGAAATCAGCTGGGTTGCATGGGCGGGGCGAGCGAGCCAGAGAGTGAAAGACACGATAGCGCCTGGTGGGTGGGTGGGCCCAGCCGGTCCGAACCGGCAATAGCCCACCTCTGCTTCTGTTGCACTAACCAAGCCCCTTTATTATTTGGGTTAGGGCATAGCCTCCACTTCTCATAATATTGGCTTAGGGAACTAAGAATGTATTCCACTTCCTCAAAATCCTTGGTTTGGATAGCTATTGCCACATTATCAGCATAGCAAAATTTTTCAGAGTTGGTTTCTGGTAAATCACTAGTATAGAGATAGGAGTGGGGCTAGAACTGATCCCTGTGGCAAGCCATTCTTAATGGAAAATGATTTACTAGTGGTGCCTCCTACAGTGACCTTGAAGTATCAGTTTTTTTGACATGTTCTCCAGAAGGCCTGTTACTTGAAAACAGAATAGTTTTTTTTTCAGCTTGAGCATCAAACCATCAAGCCACACCATGTCATAAGCTGCAATCAAATCAATAAAAGCCACTGAAGTTTTTAGTTGTTTTTGAAAACCAGCTTTGATAAATGTCTATGGAGATTCTCAGTCATCCAGGTCATGGTTGTCCCAAAGGTGCTTTTTTCAAGAGGCAACTGGACTTTCTCGTTTTTTCTTTGAAGATGTTTTGCTTCTCATCCAAGAAGCTATGAGAGCTGAAGAAGCTTCTTGGATGAGAAGTGGAACGCCTTCAAAGAAAAATCAGAAAGTCCAGTTGCCTCTTGAAAAAAGCACCTTTGGGACAGCTTTGATAAATGGAGTGAGAGCCATAATTTGCTTACCGCAGCTTCTCTTTGTGTGGAACCCGGCCTGGCAAGAAGGGTCAACCATCTTCCATCTAAGCAATCATACAACAAAGAAAGAGTTAAACATATCTTTTTGTGGAAAGAGGATAAAATACAACTACCAACCAAACCATCTCAGAATATTCCTTGACTGATGCCTTACATTTGGAAAACATCTTGAAGTAATTGGACAACCTGGAACAACTTGATCGGGGGGGGGGACAAGTTGGAACTTGTGGGAACAAGTTGGAGTGCACAAAAAAAGGTACTGTATATAGTGGCACAATCATGAGTATATTATGTTGCCAAATACTGTGCACATGTATGGGAAAGCAGTTATCATACCAACAAGATTGATGTTCACCTTAATGACACAATGAGAATAATATCTGGAACCCTTAAATCCACACCATTCTCATGGCTCCATGTTCTTTCTAACAACCACAGATAGTTCGAGACTGGAATAAGATAAACATGCCATTGACTCCTAGAGACCTTCCAATACATAAAATATTAGATTCTCTACCTCTCACTAGGTATAAGTCTAGGAAACCAATTTGGGATCACATATCACAGTCTTATGATCTAGATGAAGATTGGCATTTAAGAAGAGCAACCTTTAATAACCACAATCAGACAGATCATGAAGATCCAAAAAAACTACTTCCAGGAATCTACCGGTAGTTGCCTCCCAAAATCTGGAGCAACCTGAATAGAATCAGTACAGGCCATGCCAGTACTAAGGCAAAGCTCTTTAAGTGGTGAATGGCCGAGAGCCTGCAATGTGATTGTGGTGCTCTGGAAAAAACTATAACACATATAACTGAAGAATGTCTCTTCAGGAAATTTCAAGGCACCTGGGATGATTTCATTGTAGCCACACCAGAAGCAGTTATGGTTAGTTCCTTAGATACCAAAGTATAACATCTATCTTTGATTCTATACAATGGTGATTTTATTATGGTTTTATCTTAATTTAATATTTTATCTCTTATATTGTATTGTCCACATATCTCTTTCCCTTCAGATGTTCAGTCCTATGGCAACTGATAGTTAGAACTGGGGCCACGGTGGCTCACGTGGTAAGGCTCTGGGTTTGCGTACTGCTAAGGTCGGCAGCTTGGCAGTTCGATTCCCGTGAGTGAACAAAATCACGGAAGGGACAAGAAAGGAGCCCCCCCCACATCTGCCTACCAGTAGTCAGGCATCCCGCGGGTAAACAGATAACACCGCCCGAAAAAAATTCCTTTCACAGAGGCAGCCAGCCACTTCAGTGATCCCTGGCTAACACGTGCCATACACTAAATAAATAAATAAGTTAGAACTGAATGTTCTAATGGCAGAAAAGGGCAAAACAACTCACTGTATCTGTTTGTTTTCTGGCTGATGGACTAAACCAGAACAGGCTTCCATCTTGATGTAGGAGATAAGGGATGCAATCTTCCCATTGCATTTTGTTCTCTATTAATGGTTCAGGATGGAAAACATTTCCTCTTAGTTCTGCTAATTTCCACAGCTGTGGCAAGTGTTACTCAGATAAAATACAGACTGTATTTTACAGAACACACCCTCTTTCTCTGGTTTGCTAATATGCATCAGGGGTGAAATGCTCCCGGTTCAGCCCGGTCAGGGTGTACCGGTAGTGCCACCTGCCGGTGGTTCGGAGAACCGGTAGCAATAGCAGCGCGAGGCTCTGCCCATCTGCCTGGATGCCACCATTTTTGTTTTTTACCCTCTGCGCATGCGCAAAGCATTCTGTGCATGCGCAGAGGGTGAAAAAGCCCGTGCGCGAGCAGAACGTGGGCGAAAAAGCGCGCGGAGTGAGCGCTTCCGAACCGGTAGGGCAGGTAAGTAGATTTCACCGCTGATATGCATGTGTATTGTACATACTTATCCTATACTGTGGCATAGCACTAGCCAGAATTTGAAACTAGCAAATCAACTTGGTATTCAACCTTTTGTGTGAACGCAGCCTATCAAGTTCCAGAATAGATAAATAAATTGAAATGACAAGGATTGTTGCTGTTATGAAGGTTGTGGTAATGAAGTGATGGAATCTGACAACATATTGATCACATAAAGGCAGAAAAGGAAAATAATTGAAATCAGTTAAAGAATGGGAGGCATATTAACGTATAGTGTAGAATACAGATAGTGAAATGTTTCATCAGATGTCAGGTGCGAGAAACCAGGAACGGGAATAGAGTTCAAAGCACTAAAAGTTTATTTCATGCTAACTATAGACTAGAATCTGATCTAATAGTCAAGCCAAATTGGCGCTAGAAAAGGGTCAATAGAATTTGTGGGGGGAGGGGCTGGACTTGTGTGTCTTGTGGGAATGTAATGATTTCAAGCTGATGACATCTTTGACTCCACCCTCGGGTTCCACCCGGTCATCTCCTACATCAGGTACACGCAAAAGGGTTTGCAGACTTTTTGTGGGATCAATATTCTAAAATAAAGCATTAAAAGTTAGGGCTTTTCCCCCCTCTTGAATGTAGAAAATATGTTAGTAGTTTGCATAAAATCAACAATTCAGAATTTAAGGAGCAAGATAATAGATGTGCTAGCCATAATGAAAGAAGCCAGCAAAAATGTGTCAGAGTAGTTTAGGAATTAATTAATGGTTTCATTTGCCTCTGGTGCTTTTGGCTTAGCTCTTTCTGAAACTCCAGTGAACTGAGGATTTTCTTTGAAGCTGCTGAAAAGTGAAAATGTGTCCAAGAGGTATTTTGGTGAAGCTGCGGATGTCATATGAATCCATAAATCATTCTCTATGCTGGAGCTCTTTAGTAAGGAAGTGTATTATGATGACACCATTCACTATTATTATTCTGTGTTGCCTTGGAGACAGATACACAGAGGTGTTGGGTCTGCAGAATAAAAAGTAGTCCCGGAATACACATTTTTAAAAGCACAGTACAATACTGTCTGCTAAGGGACATACCTAGAAACTGAGACGTTTCTAGTTTTCTTTGCTCTTTCTCCATTCTTAAAGCACTATAGTTGATCCTGCCCTCAGTAGGTTATTAACCAAATTGATTAAGGCAAATTGGGGAGATGGCTGCATCATTTCTTATGCTCATCTTTTGATACAGAGATATATGTGTTGTTTAAATATTTCAGCCTTGGCAAGGAATGGGGCACTTGGGGAAGAAATAAGTATTGCATTAAAGGTAACAATGTGCGATCAGCCTATGCATCTGCAAAGATAAGAATCTGAGGGAGTGAATGTCTCCTCAGTCTTGATCTATGTTGCTTAGAAATTCTGATTTGACCCATTATTCCCTTGTCTCATCCAGCCTAAGCCAATAGCACTAGTCATGATTAGGGCCTGTCTTTTATAACAGCTATCTAAAGAAGCCAATCCATTAAAAATAATCCTTGATTTATGGCTGTTTATTCAGCAATTATTCAAGATTATTCAAGATGAATAAATAATGATTATGACTGGTCCTTGGAGTTCTAGCTATCCCATCACTCCCATGGCCATGTGATTGTGACCTGGGAATGAAGAAGTCTCTTTATGTCATACTGTTGGTCCATGTTGGGGATGGGTTCCTGGCACGTCACGGATCAAGCAAGAAGCAGCCTCAGATCAGTGGCATGCCAAGAAACCCAGCCCCAACCTGGCTCAGCAGCACACTACAAAGAAACGTCTTGGTGCAAAGGGCTAGACCAGGCACATCTCATCAACAGCAGGAGCAAGGAGATAGCAAAGATTACTTGGGATGGAAGTGAAGGGCAGCAGGGGGACAAAAGGGCATAGATTAGGAAAAGATAGGCAGGTGAGGGAGTTGGAAGCAAACCTTTACTTCAAATGGCCATCCACCTTTTAAGTAGAACTCAGGCAGTCAACAGTAGGCAAGCATTCTTAAATATTGTGTAATTGTTATTTTAAATTCCAGGCAGAAGTGGAACTTTCTGCTCTTGTAGACTTAGGGGCAGCCACTCATTTCATGTAGAAACAGTACAGAAATTAAAGTTGCTTACTAAAGTGCTAGAAATGATAGTTGAGACAACCGATGAACAACCAGGGCCAGTTTTACAGAGAATGGCTCCTTTGCAGTTGACAAGCAAAGATCAAACTGTTCATAAAGCTGTTTGTAAGTGCCTCCTTCCAAGTATCCATCATCTTGGGAATATGACTTCTGATGCCCTATCCAGAAATGAGTTGAATACAAAGGGGATATTCCCATTTCTTTCCCCTAAATGCCAGCAGCATTATTTACAAGCATCTCCTCTTCCCATTGATCATGTAATTTCAACATCAATTTGAAGCCAGAAACCCAAATCCTAGCAAAGAATCACTTTCTGTGAGATGGGTTATAAATTTGATTAATGTGTAAAGATAGTACCCTATGTCCACTCATGAATTAGATATTCTGAAGTAATATTGGGATGTCAGCATAGAAAAAGATTAGTTCACCCTTCAAACTCAGCAGCATCTGCACCAATATATTTTGTGCTTCCAAATCAGGGAGAACAGCAGCCATTTTGAAAGGAAGGAACCCCCATGTGTACCATTCACAACCACTCAACAAATAGTCCTTAATGGAACTGCATCTACTGGAGGGAAGTACATAGTGCGGTATCCCAAGGCTCTCTCTTAGGCCCAGTACTCTTCAATAGTGTCATAAATGATTTAGACAATGGGAGAGGAGGGGAACTCATCAAATGTACAGATGACACCAAACTGGCAGGAATAGCCAACACTCCAGAAGATACGCTTAAGATCCAGAAGGATCTAGACAGACTTGAGAGTTGGGCCTACCTAACAAAATGAAATTCAGTCGTGGAAAAAAGCAAGGTTCTACATTTAGGCAAGAAAAACCAAATGCAAAGGTATAGTATACAGTAGGTGGTACTTGGCTCAATAGTAGTAACTGCAAGAGGACCTTGGAGTCCTAGTGGACAATCACTTAAATATGAATCAGCAATGTGCTGCAGCTCCCCAAAAAGCCAATGCAGTCCTAGGCTGCATTAACAGAGGGATAGAATCAAGATCATGTGAAGTGTTAGTACCACTTTATAATGCCTTGGTAAGGCCACACTTGGAATATTGCATCCCGTTTTTGGTTTCCACTATATAAAAAAGATGTTGAGACTCCAGAAAGAGTGCAGAGAAGAGCAACAAAGATGATTAGGGGACTGGAGGCTACAACCTATGAAGAACGGTTGTAGGAACTGGGTATGCCTAGTCTAATAAAGAGAAGGACTAGGGATGACATGAGAGCAGTGTTCCAATATCTAAGGGGCTGCCCCAAAGAAGAGGAACAAGAAGTAATGGATGGAAACTAATCAAGGAGAAAACCAACCTAGAACTGAGAAATTTCCTGACAATTAATCAGTGGAATGCCTCCAGAAATTGTGGGTGCTCCAACACTGGAGGTTTTTAAGAAGAGAGTGGACAAACATTTGTCTGAATGGTATAGAGCAGGGGTGTCAAACTCGCGGCCCGGATGCGTCACGTGCTGGCCACGCCGACGCCCGGTTTAGCAAAGGGGGAAAAAGTCACAATACGTCACATGACGCCGCCGTGACAACGCGAGTTTGACATCCCTGGTATAAAGTCTCTTGCCTGAGCAGGTGGTTGGAATAGAAGACCCCCACAAGGTCCCTTCCAACTCGTGTTATTCTGTTATTTGTGTTTCATATATTGCAAAAATTATGGGAGAACAACCTCTTTGCCAAGCTAGAAAAATGTGCATTTGATAGAATCACCACAGAAGGCGTACAGATGGATCCAACAAAGAGTTAGTCTATTCTATTATGGTATCCTCCCTCCCTCCCTCCCTCCCTCCCACCCCATTATGTGAAAGATGTGAAATGTTTCCTGAAGTTTGCTAACTTCTACAGGAAATTCATCCCTAATTTTGTTCACCATTCATAACTGTTCCAGCTCAGAAGAAAAGTTTAATGATTCTCCTGGTTGATCCAAGAGCAAGCAGTATTTCAAGAGTTAAAACAACTGTTTCTCAACCTTTCCTCTACCACCCTCATCCTCCCACCCCTTTGTGCTGCAGATAGACCCTTCAGATGTAGACCCTTCTCCAGGTGGAGAAGAAAAGGAGAGACAGATTTACTACCATGTGCCTTTAACTCCTGAGTGCTCCTCCAAGCAGAAAGGAACTATATTTTCAAAAAGGAGTCACTGGCAGTAAAAACATCTTTCAACAATGGAGACACCTGTTGAATAGAGGGAGGGGTAGGAAGTTAGGAAGAGACCCTCCCTAGTTTCTTGGGTTGCAAAGGAGTTGGAGAAGGGATGTTTTTTCAGTCTTTCAAGATTATGTGAATGTAGTTTTACAATAAAAACTAATTATGTTCATCTGGTTTTGTTGTCTTCCTAGTTTGCCCCAGGATGCTGATGATAATATAATGGTACATTTGATAATATATAATGTTTATATAAGCAATGTAATACTTACCTTTTATATTATGGAAATAGGGCAATACTTTATTTTAGCCCACAGATTTATAAAGTGTTTTTAAGGCAAAGTGATATGAAACACTAAGTATGATAACTGTTAAGCATTAGCTTAGAATATTGATTAAAAGTGCTACCTAATTAATATGCAGTGATTCCCTAGATAACATGCAGCTGTAATGCCTTCTTTAAAATGTTTTTATTCCACCTGGCTAAATTAGGAGTAGGGTCTTGAAAGGTGATAATGATAGGAATTTGCACTTTCCTTCCTTTCCCAACTAAAAGAACTAAGCTTAACCAATCTCTGACATAGGTTATTATCATCTACTCAGTGTGGAAGTCCCAAAAATACTGTAATTCTTCAGACACTTTCAGTTTAAATAAATGTTTATGGCCATGTGGTACCATTTATCATAAATTTCAGAGAAGCATAATTATCTGCTGATGCCCCAAAAATGCTTTTCCAAAAGGCCACTGGATTTTCTTGATTTTTTTCTTGAAAACATTTTGCTTCGCATCCAAAAAGCTTCTTCTCTTGGATGAGAAAGCAAAAAGAAAAGAAGAAAAAACCAAGGAAGTCCAGTTGCTTTTTGGAAATGCACATTTGGGGCAACCATGACATGGATGATTGAGAATCTCCATAGACACCTGCTGGCACATTGAAACTGTTTTGTCTAGTCATGAGGCTATAAAGGAGCAGACTGTGAGTTCAAGTCCTGCCTTATAGATGAAGTCCCTTGGACCAGTCACTCTCTCTCTCTCAGCCCAGCCCACTCCCAAGATTGTTGTTCTGAGGAAAATTGTAGGAGGAAGGTGTGTTGGATATAGAGTGGTGTGGTGGCCTAGTGGTGGAGTTCTCACCTCACAATCAGGAGGCTGTGAGTTCGATCCTAGGTAGAGGCAGATATTTCTCTCTGGGCACAATGACAATATATCTGCTGCGAACTCCACATTGGCAACAGGAAGGGCATCTGGCCAGTAAATACTCAGCTCCATTCAGTTGCCCTGACTCCACCCTGATGCAAGGGATTACGGGGTCATTAAAAGAAAAAAAAGTGTGTTGGATATGTTCACTATCTTGAGCTATTTGTAAAAATAATACGAGCCGAGATATAAATAAAATAAAATCTGTAGGATTTAATTTCTTGTGATTTATACACAAACATATAATTCAGTGTTTGATAAGATATAAGCAGACAAATGTGAATTTACTAAAAGATGGACTATTCTTCATTTAAAAGGAAATCTTGGGGCTTGAGCAAGTACTGTGATTGCTGATTGCCATGGATTACATGGAAATGCTAAAGCAACCATGTATAGATACTCTTATATAAAGCATTGGAACGGAGCTGGTAGCCAGTTGTGAATCTTCAATCTAGCATTTTAACAGTAGGACTGGATGGCTAAGCAGGAAGTAGCTCCAGACAGAAACTGATGATTCGGAAGAGTAATGTGGATGTCTACAATGTTATAGTAGTAGTAGTAGAAGCAGCCCTGGGAGCATTATGACATTTCAGTTGAGAAATGAAGCTGAAGATAAGTGCATTCCCTAGAAAAAAAAGCTGTTGTATTTATCTGTTTTTCCTTTCCATAACATACACTGTGATAAAACAAGTGATTGGTAGATGCCTTCTGCTTTAACTGCATTTAGAGCAAAATAGATTGTTCCTCATTTGGTAATCAGCCTGTAATCTATCCCATTATGTAGCAATTGTACAATCAGGCTTCAAAGGTAAAATCATTACTAGGTTTCATCAAAAAAGAGTCTTGGATCCTTCCCTCCTCTTTTTTTGTTGTTGTTTATCATCTGTATTCTGTATGATGCCTTTAACTAGAAGATGTTAATTAGCAGCCTTCATTATGCAGGTTCCTCTGAAGTAGCTTTTAGAATTATTTCAAAGCTTCAGTGCATATCACAGAGGAAAAAAAGGTTATGTAAGAGTCTTAGCATGATGAACTCTCTTCTCTTGCAAATCATTGGTGGTTTCATGATATATTAACAGCAATTACTCTTAGGGCTGTTGGTTGCTTAATGTTACCCTTGTTTCTGAAGTTGGCAAGAGATAAGTAAAAGAGAATAGAAAATCATTTAAATGATTTTATGCATGTAATTCAAAAAAATCAACATTTTCTAGTATAGCCAAGGAAATGGAATACATGTCATGAACTGCAATTAATGCATTTCTATAATAAAATAGCATTTGGGGAGGGTGTAAAAATAAAGATTTATGTAGTATGAAGAATCCCAAAGGTACTTTTTCAGGAGTTAATTGGACTTTCTTGTTTATTCTTTGAAGAGGTTTCGCTTCTTATCCAAGAAGCTTCTTCAGCTCTGACAGGATAGTGGGGAATGGAAGGATTTATATTCCTTGCAGATAGCTGATCATTTGCATCCTTTTAGAGGGTCGTTGAAGCACCTGGTGGTTTATCTGTGTGCTCAGGGTCACCTGAGTAGTGCTCCTGGTTCCTGTAGTCTGTAGTTTTTTTCTCTGGAAATCCATTCCTACTCCCAGACCATTCAAAGGGTGTTCATCCCAAATTGTATAGCTAAAAGACTGTAGAGATTCTCATACTAAAATACTAAGTATTTTTAACAAACACAAAGCTACACTTACAGTTTCGGTGTTTTAATTCCTTGTTGATCCGAGTCACAATTAGTACATTTCATTATCAAAAACTATTCAAAGTATATATGACCTAATCATAAGAGTCTTCATTTATTATATTTTATTTATTTATTTTATAAAATTTATATGCCTCATTTCGAGTCTTCATTTAATTTATTTTATTTATTTATTTTATAAAATTTATATGCCGCCCAACTCCCGAAGGACTCTGGGCGGCTTACATCATAAAAAATAAAACATATAAAAACAATTTAAAAAAGAAAGGGGAAAAAACCCCAATTATATTTAAAATAAAACATTCACACAACCATGCATGGGCCAATCA
>QLTV01002718.1:3448883-3465923 GCA_003457575.1 Thermophis baileyi | reverse complement strand
TGGCTGACCTTTATACTGACCTTTATTCCTTCGCCCGAAGCACAGCTGATCAGCTCCTCAGCTGTGTTTCAGGCTGATTGCAGCTACTGAGCATGTGCGGAAGCAAAATTGCACGAGGGAACACGCACATGTGAGCGGAGGGAGCGCGCACGCGCAAAACGGCGCAATGCGAACCGGTGGGGAAGGTAAGTGGAACCCACCCCTGGTAACTGTATACCTATGTATATACTTATGTAACCTTATACCTATGTATAAGGTTTTGTATCATAGAAACAGAGTACTCCGCCTTAGCTGACTGCTTAGATTTGGTTGTCTTGTAATAGGAAAAGTGGAACCATTTTGAAATAACTCCAGTCTCTCTGAAAAGGATCTTCTGATCATTTAGAAGTATTTGTGAAACAGCTCTTCCCATTCGCTTTTCCTTTCATTGCATTAAAAAAAAATATTTTCCTCTTCAGGAATAATTGGGGGAAAAGTGATATTCAGAATTGGACAACGATGACCTGTTTAGCATCTGAATTTCTGCAAATAAACTTTAAAAATGCAATTTCTATATGTCCATCTGCAAACCAGTATTAATTTAGTTTCAACCCATATTTATTTCATCTATATTTTATACCATTCTGGATATGAATTATATTATTGAAATAATGTTTAAGGTATGATTGTAAAAAAGGTGCTAGAATGTGCTGAAATGAGGAAACTAACTATGGAACTAAGAGAGAGGGAGGAAACAGAGTATTATAAAATTTGGGATATATGGTATGATTGGCTCGAAAAGAAAAGTAAAATTAATGTATAAATTAAGATAAGAACGAAATATGTTATAAAATGGAATAAGATAGAGGAAATGTGATAGATGTAATCGTAAACTTAAAAGGTTGTTAAATAATGTACATAATGTATATAATGTAAATAAGAGTAAAAAACTATGGGATAATAGGTAAAAGTGTATATATCAAATAGAAAAAGATAATAAGTGTTTAGGTATATCACAATAGCCAAAATTAGGGAAATATGGAAATAAGAAATACAGCATAAAGCTGTATTATGTATAAGTGATATGTATGTTTGTTTTTATACATTGTAATGTTTGTTTACTTATGTGTTGTTTTTAATTGGAAATTTACAATAAAAAGAAAAAAGAAAAAAAAAGAAATAATGTTTAAGGATATGTTAGAAAACAACTAAAATGTTTTGTCTTTAAATTATTTAAATTTTGATTGATTGATTACATGACGTAATGTTATGTGTGAATGACCTTGGGAGACACTGGGAGGGTGGAAGATATGGTGGCTAGGGAAAGTCTGATAAAGGACTTATCAGGCTATAAAAAGAGATGGTGAGAGATTTGTACTTTCAGAGGAAAAATTCTGTTAATGTAGCCTTATATTAAAGCAGAATTAGCTCATCTAGTCTGTTTCGTGCTCTGCCTAGGAAGGCTGACATGTGCCATCAAATCTTTGCTAACCATTGGTGACCAAATGGATTTTTTCCCTTAATGTTTAAAACTTACTGTTACATTAATAACAACCCATAGGATGTCTTTATAAATGTGGATTTCTTCCTTCCTTCCCTTCCTTGGATTTCTTGTTATTTTTAATAAAGCAGTATTCATAACCTTTAACTCTAGGATCTTTCAGTGACCAAACAGACTGCTGATATGCTCTTTCCATCTCTTTAGCGTATTTCTATTTCATGGATTTGGAATTTTCTTTGCATTTTAAGAAAGAACACGAGAATTTTAATTTTAACTAGACTTAAGATCAAGCTCCTATTATTCTGAATGCTCGAAAACCAGAATGATGAAACAGTTAAGAGATTAGTGTTTCAATGGCTTCATAAATCCCTCTTTAAATATAGGAAAACTAGATAGCTAAAGTATCCCCATGCCTAGTGAAAAATAAGCAAACAGTAAGGCATGTTTTTATATAATATATACAGGTTGAAAAGAATCAGTTGGTAAATATAACATAGGTTATCTTCTCCCTGCCCAAAACAGAAGAATCAACTACTGTATATGCATTCTTACAGAGTTGAATGTTATAATCAATATGTTGGTTGATTATAATGGATTATCCTAAGAATAATTCTAATGCAATTTACCTTTTTTTCCTGTTAGGTTGGCAACATTCCACCAAGGTCCATGATCAACTATATGATGCAGAATTCTAAAGGAAAAACACCTGCTATGACCTATTCAGTACCTGTCCAATCAAAGTATATTGAAAACATTCCTGCAAGGACCTTCAGCAAATCACAGATGGATACATTTCAACTAAAACCTGAAGAACAATTAGACAGGAAAGATCTATTGATGACACTTAATGCATATATCACTCAGAAATTATCAGCCAAAACCCTTGATGGACATTCATCTGTTAGCAGGACTAAAGAAACTTCTCCTTATGACAACAGGGTTAAACCTCTTCACATTGACCAATTTGATGGAATAATATCCAAAGAAAAGCTAGGAGGTTTTGAGATGAAACCACAGTTTCTACAGAGGCCAGTATCAGGATTGGTGTCTGGATCTACACAGAATGATTTGAAGCTTTCTCTAACTCCAATAGATGGTAAGGGATTCATATACATTATCTTATGTGTGCATGCTCATCTTGTTTTTATTTTTGTTTCCTTTTAATTCAGTGATTTTCAAGCTGTGTTCAGGAAACCCTGGGGTTATTTAGAATTTATTTAAATTCAAAAATTGCTTAGTTGGAAATATAATAATGATGGACAGGCATCTCAGAAGTTCGTGTTAATGAGCTTGATGATTTTGAGCTGCAGTATAGATTTCAGGGTGGATTGATAGTCTAATGTGTCACAGAGAGACCGAACAAGATTTAAGCTAAAGCCTACTCCATGGGATGAGATAACAACAGTTAAGGATCATGACAATTACTGTAATTCCTCAGTCTGCTTCAGAATTGCAGTTTCTTCACTTAAGGACTGCAGTGTAAAGTCCTAAATGGGCAGTTTGAAATTATCATCCAGGTTTGATATTCATATAGAGATCTTTTTTGTGTGTGTCATATCTCTTCAGGTACATTGTATTGTAATGGAATGGACTCTTGTACTCCACATTGAATTATGGCAAGTAGGGAATCAGGGAAATCCTTGTCACCCACCCTTCTTGTAGAACTTCTTGGAATCATGGGTTGATGCTCCAATAATACGCATGGACATTGAGAGGTTTATTTTCTTCAAATTGACATAACTTGTTGGTGACACATTAATTCCTTTGTAGCAGCTTGGAGTATTACATAGCCATGTTTTGATGTATCTTTTCTTTACCCATCTCCTTTGTACTGTATGCTTGCTTTCATTTTCTTTTGCTGTGAAAGCACAAAATCAATTGAAGCGTTCTCTTCACTTCTCACTCTTTTGTGAGAAGAAAGCCTAGTGAGGACATGCGTAAAGTGACAGCATTCATGGCGAGGCACCTGTCTGATAATAGCTTTCAAAAGCAAAATGGAATGTAAATGCAGGCGCAGGTGACACTGCACATCTCCGGAATAGGCCTACCGTTAAAGCAAACTATACCCATGCTGGTTTCATTATCATGTACGGTCCTCTTTCACCTTTCTTAGCAGGAGCCTACATAGAGCTGGGCACTTAACGGTTACAGAGAATAATGTGCTGCAAAATGTATTGGATTTTGCCTATTGGACTTCCGTAGGCATAATGGAACCTGATAAAACTTTTGTGATGTCTAGATACAATGCTGTGAATGCATTAAAAAAACAAATCCTTTAATTCTTTTGTTTTGTAAATTTGGACTTTCATTGCTGCAAATGGGGAGATTTTAACATTATCTTTTCCTTCATTCAATTATATATTCATTTTAAGATGATTCACATACCAAATATACCCAGCTCTTTTTGCCAGCTTTTAAAAACCTTATATATTTGTAATGTATGGAGTATTTTTCAGAACTATTGCTATTTATGCCACAAATCTATAGTATTTTTTTTTTTTTACTTTGGAGAAAGACTTTTTCATAATAGCAGGAATACATCCTTTGGTAGAGGGGGGTAGGTTTTACATACAGATATCAGTTACTTTTAATAAGAAGTTTATCTCTGGGAGATGTTCCTGTAATGGGCTGCATCTTAGTGAGTGTTCAGAGTGAGAGACAGCACATTATAGGCAAAGAAGATTTTTCCCCCTCTCTATTTTGGTTTTACTTATTCAATTAGAAAGACCTGCTGTTTAGTGGACTCTGGAGTTGGGCCGTTGGCCATTCATTTTCTATTTCATTTCTTTCCCTTTATTTTTATTTTGCTTGAGATTGCAACTTTGCTTTGCTCTATACATTATGAGATTTGCGGGGTGGGACTAGAGAGATAAGGCCTAATAGAAAATAAGAAAAG
Source organism: Thermophis baileyi (assembly GCA_003457575.1). Taxonomy (NCBI): domain Eukaryota; kingdom Metazoa; phylum Chordata; class Lepidosauria; order Squamata; family Dipsadidae; genus Thermophis; species Thermophis baileyi. Next base: position 3,461,547 of record QLTV01002718.1, on the reverse strand, counting down.
AAAAAAAGAAGAAGTGAAAGGGAATGGGAATGAAACACCTAGGTTATTTTACACAAGCTAGGATTTTGTTGAACAGCTAGTTGTGACATAAATTGAACCAATGTTACAAATGAGCAAAATCTATAAAGAAATACTAAATTTTATTTTAATAAGCCTGTTTGACCTATAAAAGTAGCATTGTGAGCTTTTCCTAATTGATCCTATTTTACAACAAGCTACTAGTTTCAGAGCACATTTTCAGAATTCTTATCTTTGAATTTATTGAATCCAGAATAAGGGATGTTGTGCTGGTTTCTTAAGCTGTCTGAGATTTATGTAGTGGGCTTAAAAAAACTGCTATGAGAGATCTGCTTTAGGAATAGATTTGTGTGTGGCCTTTACTATTTTTATAAATAACTCATGATGCCGAACATACCTAATACTCCTTCCTTGATCTGTTTTGCCCACAACAACCTTGTGTGATGAGTTGAGCTGGCCCAAGATCACCCAGCTAACTTTCATACCTAAGGAAGACTAGAACTCAAAATCTCCCAAAGTCTACCTTGGTCCCTTAACTATTAACCAAACTGGCACAATTACTACCGGTATATGTCTAATGGATTAATATCAAACTGTTTAATTATATCAACATTGACTATGATAATTTTACCAGGTAAGATTTTAGAATTCATAGTTAGAAACCATCTGAACTAAGTTTACTAAGTTAAATACTTAGAATTTGACTTCCATCTGAACTCTTTTCTTGAATGTGAGAAAGGAAATTTAAAATCATATGCCTAGGATGTGGAAGCCAAAGTGGAGGAAAAAGAGGGAGAAAGGGAACCTAAGTAAAAATTGCACAATATTCAGGGATATATTTATCTTCAAAATGGCTATGATAGCATTATATATGCATAGTTAACTTAACCCGTGATGGGGATTTATATAATACATGGAGTTACAAATTAATCACATATGCTGCATTTGCACACCATGTACAATTAGATTGGCTAGTCAGTCCTTTAGTACATTGTGTGAACACCAACTAAATATCTTCTTCTTTCTCATTTCCTGATATAGATTCAAATTAATTCTTAATAGCACAAACACATTTTTATATTTAAATATAATGAATATCAATATTTCTTTCATTTTGATTATAAATTCATGTCTTAGTAAGTTTTCTTTTTCTTTTCTTTTTTTCAAGTTTTATTAGATTTTTATTTTTAAGTATACATCAATATCAATACATGAACAGTGTGGCCCCTGGGTGTAATTCATTTTGATACAAACATCAATAATGATAATCATAATAGTTTTTATATTAATCAAACTTATATACTCCTAGTATTAATATAGATGGTTTTTTTAAAGTAGTTATTCAATATTTCAATATTCAATTTTAATGCCAATGATATAAGCATACATGGTAATACCATCTTTCAACTTCTCATCTTTTCCATCAAATTATTACTTGTATTCTGTTATATAAAAATTATATCTGCTAATATTCCCCCTATTTCTTATTTCTACCTCTATTCTAACTTCTAATCAGGTCACCATTGCTAATCCTAGTATTAATACACATGTTTATATTAAGACATAGCCCTTCATTATTTAGTTGTTCAAAGTCACAATACATGTATATATATATAGTCTTCCTATTATTTAAACATACCTTATAATACCCTTTTTCAACCTTCACTCTTTCCATCTAACTATCGCTTTATATAAAGGTGTGTATTATTATTTCTACCTCTATTAAATTTCTAATCAGCCCATCATTATATTAGAAAACAAGCTATTTAGCTCTCATCAGCTAGCCACACCCTTCTGGGATTAGAACCCGGGCCCCTTGCCAGAAGGGTGTGGCTAGCTGATGAGAGCTAAATAGCTTGAAATAGATCTATACTAGTCTCCCTTTATTTATGTAAAAATATAACATATAAAAACGGACTGTCGTTTATAATTAACTGTCTGGATGGCCCCTGGAGGGGCCGAAAGGCAAAAAGGAAGCTGTATGCTTATATATCCTTTCTATCCATCATCTCTTGCACATTTTAATACTTCAGTTCTTATTTGTTTTTTGGCTTGCCTCCCATATTCCTCTCTTGGACCTTTATCTCTATCAACATCTGTATCTTCACCATTCAGACTGAATATTTCTCCCATCTCTATCCTCCTAAGCTGCCAGGTCTCCAGAGTATCCACCCAAACCCCTATCTCCCTTTCAAAAGTATCTTCCAGGTTATCAGATTCCATTTTTAAATCTCTTAAAGTGCTTTTCCCTTGGTTTATTTCATCAGTCATTATTGTCTTTATTGTCTTCTCCTTCTCATCTTCTTGCTTTGTTTGCTGGTTTGTCCGTTCTGTCTTTTCTTCCATTCTTTCTGCTATCTCCTCTCTTTCCTGGACTCTTTGATCTTCATTTATGATCAGTTGTAGCATATTTTCTATTTTCCCATATATGCCTTGCATTAGGTACTTTATCTCTCTGTGATTCTTTTCCATAGTACCCCTAATGCTTTGAAACATCAACGCCATTTCTCTTGAAATCTCACTCATTTCCCCAGCATCTTGTCTTAATTTAATTAGGTCCCCCTCTTACTCAAGTCCAAAAACAATATATTCCAGTCCAATCTTACTCCTCAGAAAGTTCAATAATCATAGTTCTTTACATCTCAAGATTATTAATCAATTCCATTTGGGTAGTCCAGGAAGCTTCCGCAAATCAAAAGTCACTTTGCTTTACTTAAAAGTCTTCCTTATTCTCACAATAGAGTGTCCAGTAATCGTAAAGTAACTAGTTATAGAACAGTAAGTGTCACCACAATCCTCCAGATGAATGTTGTTTATTTCTCTCATCAACTTTTTTTCTAAACTTGTTGTGGTCTGGTATATTCCATTCACCAGTAGATGGCACCCTCAGCTTAGGTTTCAGCGTTGTTTCCAGTCTTGTAGATTTAATTAATCCAAATTTAATTCAGTTTCTGGAAGCAAAGTCGGTTATTCAAGTAGATTCAGATAGATAGTGCCAGCATTTTATAATGCCTTTCCAAAACAACGCCTGCCCAATTTAAAAGTCCAATTTTCTATGTTTTAAAAGGTCTTTAGCTTTTCTCCCCTTAGTTCCTTTCTTTCGGGTCTAGGATTTTTCTCTCTGTGGTTGTTTGCTGCTTTGAAAAATAGTTCTAAGAGTCTCTTTTCCTGGCTTTTCTTCTTTCTTTTTTTCTTTAAAGTTAGAGTCTAAATAAAAAGGAATCTTCTCACCCAGCTCCAATCACTGTTCATCTGCACGGCTCCTGCACAGTTATTCATTGCTTCGGCTGTCCCAGCTTTGTGGCAGCCATGATGGCTGCCTCTTCTCCTCGTCAAGGGAGAGGGAAGAAGCCCTGAGTCCAGCAGGAGAGTTGCTGCTCTCTGAGAACTGCAGGGCACCCTTCTTTTCTTCACCACTCCTACAGGGTGGCTTTAGCTCCTTTTGGAGCCCTCCAACAGGGAGAACTCGGTGTGGGAGCGCGGAGACCCTCTCCTCACGTTTGATAGTGCCGTAACATCAGCCAGAAATCCCTGTCTAAGTATGTCCATATCTAAGTAAGTTTTCTAATACATGGGGAAAATATATATATATTTGCCCTATGTATTATATATATTCTCATATAATATATGGGAATGAATGCTTCATTTGGCCAAGTGTGATTAGACACTCAAGGAAATTGTCTCCAGTGCAGAGACTCTCAGCGTACATGTAAAGCAACAGTATTTGCAAAGCAACAGAATTTATTTTCCTCCTCCTCCTCCTCCTCCTCCTCCTCCTCCTCCCCCCCCTCCCCCATTCTCTTCTTCTTCTTCTGCTTCTCCTCCTCCTCCTCCTCCTCCTCCTCCTCCTCCTCTTCTTCTTCATCGTCATCGTCATCGTCATCATCATCCCAATAAGAGGGGGAGGGAGTAAAAAAGATAATAAGAAGAATAAGTGATATATATGTATTTGCTTGTTTGTTTTCCTAGTGAATGGATCAGTAAAGTGATGACATGACTGGAATGGGTGGAATGAGTGGGGTTTGGGGCCATTCCTTCCATTTTAGAAGGGGTTTACATCAGTGGTAAAATGTAATTTTTTTTGCCACCGGTTCTGTGGGCATGGCTTGGGGGGGGTCATCATGTGACTGGGTGGGCGTGGCCAATGTATAATTTTTTTAAACATTTTTAACAAAAAAAGTTTAAAAAAGTTACACACAATGCAGAAGCAGCTGGACTTCACACAAAATGCCCCCTGGAACAAGCAGGAACCTCACATACTACCGGTTCCGGTGAATAGGTAGTAAAAAATGCTTTAAAAAGGTTTTTTAAAAAAAGGTTCCGATGATCAGGTGGCACAGCTGATTGTCACAACTGACAATTTTTTTTTACTTTTTAAAGCATTTTTTACTACCTATTCGCCAGAACCGGTAGTAAAAAATGCTTTAAAAAAGTAAAAAAAGGTTCCGACTATCGTGTGATCATCGGAACCTTTTTTTCTTTTACTTTTTTAAAGCATTTTTTACTGCCGGTTCTGTGAACCGGTAGCAATTTTTTTACTAACGGTTCGGGCGAACTGGCCCGAACTGGTAGCATTTCACCCATGGTTTACATCTTTCTGCAACAGTCTTCTGGTGCTTTGTCTTGAAGGATTCATAGAATATGAATATGAGGAGGGAGTAGTATTCAGTCTCCCAGCTTAAAGCTGGGAGATGGTTCTGCGTGAGCGGTGGGCATACACGCCCGCCACTTGCACAAATGGAACATGTGTGCACACGCTCGCCTGCTGCTCGCACAAGTGGGGAAGCACATGCGCATTTGCCCGCCGCTTCCGTGGCTCGGTTCCAAACAGCACACGGTCTAGTTGGGGGCTGTGACCGAGGGGTTGGGGATACCTGACGTCGAAATGCCCATTTATGGAATAATTATTAGATGCAATCGTTTTATTGTATTCAGGAATATTAGATTATTAGATTATGGGTATGAGCATATTTCACTATCAGTTCATGTCAAATCAATTGTTTCAATAGGTATTGTTTGCAATTATACAATTACTTATATAAGAAAATAATTTTAAAAATTTATTTAATTGAATCAATTCAGTAAAGATATTTGGAAAAAGAAAAAAATATTTCCAAGGTTATTATTTACACCTGTTAGCACTGAATAATACAATAAGGATTTGTAGATAATTAAATATTTCCTATTGAGGACTGCAGCTAAAGCAGCAATGCTTGGTTTCTCTTTTTGTAATATTAAACTTTTCACAAGTAATCAAGCTTCCCTCCCCTCCCCTCCCCTCCCCTCTCCTCTTTCTTAAGAAATATTTATTCAAGATGTTCTGAGAGACCTGAGGAAACATCATGTGGATGTAGATAAGTTGAGCCCACTGGAGCTGGACAAGATGGCTGATATCATTACTGAAGCTGTTCAAATCGTTGATACAAATGGAGAAAAGAACAATGCTGCTGGAAAGGTTGAAGGAGAGAGAACTGCAACAGGAGTGGATGCAGAAGGAGAAAACAATTATGAAATGGGAGAGAATGAAGGTTTTCATGTGCAAGGTATCATATTCAGTACAGTTGCCTCCCTTTATTTTAATTTTTTACATAATCAGATTAAAATATCTTGCAAAATGTTACTAGGATGAAAAAAAAAACTCTTAGCTTCTCTCCTGCTTTCCTTTTCCTTGTTATGATTATGGTGTATTCAAGGATGGGACTGGTAATTATCACTCAGTTGTAATTTGATCCAGATAATAAGTGAACATGGCTGCGCCTCATGGCTGCGCGCGCGTTTCACACGCACATACGCAGTGACAAAAAATCCAACCCCCCCAAAAAAAGCCGAAAACAAGATGGCGATGCATGTGCAGTGCCGGAAACTCGGCTTCTGCACATGCGCAGCAGAAGAAAAAAAAAGAAAAAAATCCAAAAAAAATATGGCGGCGCCCACGGACCAGCACCGACTGAACCCGATCCGTGACATCACCGTGACATCACCAGCAGGTCACTACCAGTTCAGGCGAACCAGTCCGAACCGGAAGGAACCCACCTCTGGCTATGACATTGTTCATTCATAGACGTTTGTATTAGTGAGCTAGGATTAGGGTAATGTGAGGATTGGGTGGTGTCTTTTAGAGGGAAAATTTTTGGACAAAGAAAAATCTTAATTTGACTACTATGGACTACCCACTGATTTTAAAGGAAGTTTCTGCATCTGAACATGGACTACCAGTGATTAAAACCTTTGGAACATTTGCAGTGGAAATTCAGGGGATGAGTGGAAAAAGTGTAAGATAGGATTGCATAATGTATTTTGATGAATGTATTTTTTTTCTTTTATGTACACTGAGAGCATATGCACCAAAGACAAATTCCTTGTGTGTCCAATGACACTTGGCCAATAAAGAATTCTTCTTCTTCTTCTATAAGGCCTTTAGATATAGATGCATCCCTTAAAACCCATGTTGCATGTAAAATTAGTGATCATTCTTTGTTGCTTTACAGATAGTAATTAACTTGAGCTTTATATACTTAATTCTAATGTAAATGTGATTAAATTTGGAATTAGCTATTGCGTATTATTTAGTTATTTATTAATTAATTTTTTATGCCACCCATCTCCCCTATAAGATGACTTTGGGTGGCTTACAAGTTATAAAACAGGTAGAAAAATAATTGAAATATTAAAACATTAAAGCTACATAGATTAAGATTTTAAAAACTATACTGAAACCAGAACTAAGGGACTGGGTGGGGATGAGGTCTTCTTACCCCATCAACCACCTCCAGCAGTGAGTGTCCTCTTGAGGCCCCAACCAGCAAAGGCAAGTTTTAATACCTTTCTGGGAGGCCAAAAGGTTGGAAGCAGTTCTCACCTCTGGTGATAGAGTGGTAGAGGATTAGTAGATATCCTCCAAATATATAGGATTAGATCTGGTCTGAGTGGAATAAAAAGAAAGCCCTTTGAAATAAATAGGACTTAAATAGCCATGATTAACTTTATCCCCATTGATTGAATGGACCTTATAAGTTTAACTAAGTGCTAAATATTTCAATTGCCCAAATGATACATCCATTAAACACAAAAAGGCAAGTCTTTTTGAGAATAATTTTCAGGCTTATGAACACATCTTGTTCTATAAGAATGGTGTGTTCTTGAATTCAAGGCCTTCTTATTATTAATTAATGTTTATTACCTTGGTCTATGCTGCTTGTTTCTGAAGATTCTGAGCAACTTACAGATAATAAAGCTTGCAGCATTACTGTTCATTGACACATGTGCTAGGAATCTAGATAGCATGTGCATGTATGTGTCTGTCCATCTATCATGGTTGTTACTTATATATGAAGCACACATGAAGTCCAAAGGATCTGTCATTAGTTTATTCTTAATTCATAGAAATGCATAAACATCTTTTATTATACTGCAGATTTTCCTTTTCCTGTCCTAGTTTGTGCAATAGAGTATTCTTCTATGTTATTTATTTATTAAATTTATATGCCACCTATCTTATTATCAAGCAACTCTGGGAGGCTTGCAACAGATAAAACCAACAATATAAAACATTAAAATTAACAAAAATGATCTAAGATAGAAACAAGTATATAGTGGGATGGAGGTGGAGTCTTCTTTTTAATCCACTAACCACCTCTAGTATTTAATAATGTGGTGTTACCAGTGGTGAAATCCAATTTTTTTACTACCGGTTCTGTGGGTGTGGCTTGGTGGGTGTGGTGTGGCTTGGTAGGCATGGCAGGGGAAGGATACTGCAAAATCCCCATTCCCACCCCACTCCAGGGAAAGGATACTGCAAAATCCCCATTCCCTCCCCACTCCTGGGGGAAGGATACTGCAAAATCCCCATTCCCACCCCACTCCAGGGGAAGGATACTGCAAAATCCCCATTCCCTCCCCACTCCTGGGGGAAGGATACTGCAAAATCTCCATTCCCACCCCACTCTGGGGTCAGCCAGAGGTGGTATTTGCCGGTTCTCCAAACTACTCAAAATTTCCACTACTGGTTCTCCAGAACCTGTTAGAACCTGCTGGATTTCACCCCTGGGTGTTACCGTAACTCTGAAGTAATTACTTCTAAGTGTGAAATAAAATACACCAGAAGAACCTTTTCTTGAGAAACACCTGAGTCATAAATCCACTGCAGTTTCTCGTTTATTACTGTAAACATTTTTCTGGGCTAGCAGGACAAGCTATTGATTTTTTTCCAGGCACTGATAAACAGAGGTAAATTCGTCAGCCTTACTATTGAACTAATTAATGTAATGCACTCTTACAGCATGGCTTCAATTGATCTTGCATTAGCAAAGTGTACAAATGGAGTTGAAGTGACAAACTTGATCTATGTTTTTACTTTTGTCATTTAGCCACAACATCTTAATGTTTACTGTACAATAAAAATGTCACATTGTACAGAAAACCAAAGCAATGTCTGTGTTTTATGTCTCACAATAAATGCTTGCTTCCACAGATAAGGGGCCATGGAACATCGATGCTGAGGTTAAAAACGAGGTAAGTTAACAACACAAATACCTACTGTATATTTTTTTTCTTAACATATAGGGAAATGATAGGACTAAAGTTTCTAGGACAATAAAGCAATGCCAATGAGGGTTCATCATGGTGAATGTAAGCACAATTCTACTGATTTGTCATAACTGCAAGTACTCAGTATAACTAAAAATTAAAATATTTAATGTAGGCTGAAAGGTTTAACTTGTGCCATTAGCAATATATTTGATTCAATCATATAAATCTGTTTAGGATTGTAGTGATTTAATCTAAATTCTTCCTATTCAGAATGTTTTCCCCCCTCTGACCAATGAAAACCCAAAGGAGAGCAGAATATATCAAAATGATTTAGTTCTTAACAGGGGTGGGTTCTGGATCCGTTTGCTGCCGTTTTGCTCAGGGTCGCACCGCGTGCGCGCCCCTGCAGCAATCAAAAAATAGCTTCTGCACATGCGCAGAAGCAAAATCCAAGACGGCGGCGCCTATGGAACACACTGAAAGAACCGGTTCCGTGACATCATCACCGGTTTACTAACGGTTCTAAAGAACCGGTTAGAACTGGTAGGAACCCACCTCTGGTTCTTAAGTAGAATATTGTCCCTAAAATAATGCTCATTAAAAAGTAATCCCAAAATTGCTAGAATATATATTTTCTAAGACTGTGGGAGAATACATAGTTACTCAGCTTGGATTAAATAATTTGGGTGAAGGACATTATTGGGAACATTCTGTTAGCAATGGAGCTAGCAAATGTATTTTGTATAGAAAAATAGCTGGTTTTCATAGCAGTTTTCCTGTGCTCAAAATCTATAAAGTATACTTAAGGATATTATTTTCTTCAGCACTGAAAAAATGATAGTGTATATCGGTAAGATCTGAAGGAAAGTGATGTATCATAGCTAAAAGCAGTTTTCACTGTGGTATATACAGCTAAAACCATTTTGCTTAAAATGTGGTTTTAAGCAAAGGTTTACTGCTATAAATTCTTCCAAGCTATGAATTAATGTTTTAGAATTTGCTAGCAAACAACACTGAGTGTTTTCATGGAGACCCATAAAGGAGACGTGTTTGGAAACACATGTCCCAAAATGTGTGGCCTCTTGAAAAATAAAATACAATTGACTTGAAAAGTGGGATTTTTTTTCCTTTGTTCTTTAGTGCAGCCTAGGATGTGTTTGAAGTTAACTTTTAGCTTAGATGAATTCCAGAGTTTTTCATCCTCAAGAAAGGCTACCAACATAAAAACTGCTAAAATAATTACTGTCTACTGTAAAGCTGAACTGATGAATTAGACGCAAGCAACTATAATAAACTACAGTAAGTGTATTTGTTGTTTTGTTTATTATAGGAGGACCATCTAGATTCAAAGGTACCAGATTTCCTGAGTAAAAATATGGTTCCTGAAAATCTGTCAAAGTCATATTTGTCCAAAGAATCCTTTAAAACAGAAATGAAAAAATCAGATGATTTAGACCTTTCATCTTCATCTGAAGAAGTCAAGGTTGGGATTGAAAATGTGAAGAGCGAAACCTTCTCAAGAGAACTGATCGCTCAAAAAAAAGCAGAGTTTGAACCCAGCTCCAAGGAGCTAAGTGAGCTTCATCACTGGATTAAGAATATGTGGCTTCAAGATGAAAGTGTTTATGAAGCAACTCAAGAAAAGATCGGAGAAGGCCTCAAGTTAGATGCAAAGTCTTCCACTTCCAAAGTGGAAGAATATGGCTACATCATGACAGAGAAAGAGTAAGTATGGATATTAAAATTTTATTTATGAACTTGCTGTCCATTGATGATAGAATAATTATTTAGAATTTGATTTAGATGTAATATTTGCACACTGCCTCCTAATCCATATTTTTTCCAAAAATATAGCTGGATCATAATTTCTCAATCTGGTATCTTTGGAAAGTGTTGGATAGCAATTTCCAGAATTTCCATATTTTAATCACCTTTTGGGGAAAAGTAGAATTCTGTTTTCTTGGCTAATGTCTCTCCCCAGTTGCTTTGCTAAAAAAGTAATAGCTTATATATTTCATATGTAAATGTTTAAAAGAAAGACTATTTGTCTATTTCACACATTGTCCTTTACTGATTTGCAGACAGAAGTATTAATGGCTTGAAAGATATGTGTTTTAAATTTTAGACTTCACAGTAGAAAACATGATCAATATTATACATGATTTTTTTCTCCCTAATTTATTAAGTTCATATTTGAATTAGAAGGTTAATTCTATGTCTCTTCCTAAACTCAATAATTTTTTAAAGAAAACTTTATGGAGGTCAGTGAACTTTGGGCTGAATCATTGTCAAAGCTTTTCTTTCCTTTTTTTTTTTTTAAGACTAATACAGGTCTCACTATTAAAGATCATTTATTCTTTAATATTTCCCTTCCCATTTTTCTGCTTTTGAAGAAACAAATAAAGAGCTATTCAATGGAACTTGGATTTGTTCAATTACATTATTTCAGTTCTTGGTTCTGTTCTTCATCACATGTAGATAGACCATCAGGTTATTATTACATGAAATTAAATGCTTAGGGGCAATTTTGGTGGGAGAATATTAAAGAGTATGTGGAGAATGTAAGTATGTGCTGAAATTCTTTAAAGCAAGCAAAGGATTTTCCCCTCTCCAGTTATAATTACAGGTCACAAATAAGGAAATACATATAACTGGACCATTTTTTTTGACATTTTCACATTTTCAAATCTACTTTGTTAAAAAAAAGTAAAAAGGTAAAGGTTTCCCCTATTCAGACGTGTCCGACTCTAGGCAGCAGTGGTCATCTCCGTTTCACAATCAAAGAGCCAGAATTGTCTGAAGATGTTTCTGCGGTCATGTGGCCAGCATGACTATACACCAAAGGCACACAGAACACTGTTACTTTCCCACCAAAGTGGTACCTATTTATCTTCTTGCATTTGCATGCTTTCAAACTGCTAGGTTGGTAAGAGCTGGGGCAAGGATGGAGCACACTCCATCAGGAGGTACTTAGGTCTCGAACTGCCAATCTTCCTGTCAACAAGCCCAGCATCTTAACTGCTTGGTCATTGCACCCTCTTATTTCATTATTAGAAAAAGTTTAAACATACATACTTGCACATACCTATGGCACCTGATAATATCAAAATGATATTAGGAGTATAATTCCAGAAAGGTATCCCTCTTTTTAATCCTGCTATTCCTCCTGAAATTCTACATTGTAGTTTCTGTATCTTAGAATTTTATTGGTTATAATAAAGAAATGAAACTCTCAGCAGAAACCAATGTTCTGTTGACAAAAGAGAACTTTCATGTAGGGAGGTTAATAACTTGAAGTTTGTTTTACTTTGTAAGCTCAGTTGTGACTAAAAAAATATATTCTGCAATATAGTTAAAATCTTATGAAAGATGATTCATTCATAGTCACGATCCCGAAAGATGACTTTACAGAAAATATCAGGTATTTTAATTATGCCATGGAAGTGGCATAAATATTTTCCTTATGGCGTCTTGAAGAAAATATATGTGGTGGCTTAAAGACCTGTCAAAAGGGCAGCTTGTTAGTGGAAGAACTCTTGCTGTTTATGAAGCAGACTTTCAAATTTGTACAGTCTTGTAATCTATAGTGATCTACACTGTAGCTAATAGAAAAAATTCTCCCCAAATTCTTCTTTAGCAAAATGTTCTAAAACAGGGGTGTCAAACTCAAGGCCTGCGGGCCGAATCCGGCCCACGGGATGCTTACATCTGGCCCACGGGGCCACCCTGGAAACAGCAAAGGACTGGCCCGCGGTGCCTCTGCCAGTGAAAACGGAGCTCAGGAGGGCTGTGTGCAGCTCTCCCGGGCCCTGTTTTCAGCTGTGACGGTCTCCTGCAGCCCTCTGCCAGCAAAATCGGGGCCCATTTTTGCTGGCAGAGGTCTGCAGGAGACCATTGTGGCCAAAAATGTGGCCCAGGAGGGCTGCGTGTGGCTTCCCGAGCTCCATTTTTGCTGGCAGAGGCACCGCGGGGGAGGAAAGGAAAAAGAAGAAGGAAGAAAGGAAGAAGAAAAGGAAGGAAGGAAGGAAGGAAGGAAGGAAGGAAGGAAGGAAGGAAGGAAGGAAGGAAGGAAGGAAGGAAGGAAGGAAGGAAGGAAGGAAGGAAGGAGAGTAGAATG
>QLTV01002718.1:3434447-3448856 GCA_003457575.1 Thermophis baileyi | reverse complement strand
TTACTTCTAGAGCCAATAGCAATAGATCCAAACCCAAAATTCCCCCATTCTCCAAAAACACTGAAATGTATTCTCAACACTTTTTGTAAAAAAAAAAAAAAAAAAAAAAACAAAAGGAAGGAAAAATAAGGAAAGGGGAAGGAAGGAAGGAAGGAAGGAAGGAAGGAAGGAAGGAAGGAAGGAAGGAAGGAAGGAGATTATAATGAGAGAGAGGGAGAGTCTGAGGGAAGTCCTGCCTTAGCACTTGGCCAACACAGGTGCCTCCGACACCAGTGACACTCACCCTGGCCATGCCTACCCCAGGCATGTCCACTCCGCCCTCCTCCCCCAAAGTCAAACACAACCCTGATGTGGCCCTCGATGAAATCTAGTTTGACACCCCTGTTCTAAAAGATTGTGTCTTCAATTAACAGCACAAATTCTATTTTGTCCTACTGGGGTAACAACTTCCAAAATATAGGTTGAGTTCAGATTTAGATAAAGTTAAAATAGAACCACTGTAATCAATAAATAGTCATAACTTACAGTATATTTCACTGATATCAGTAGGTCTACTGCAGTCTATTAAATGAGGACTAGACTTGAAAAGGAGTGAAATGACAAACCTGCCAAAATTGTCTTGATATGAGTGTAGTTGTAAGTAACACCTGTCTGGTAGCATCTGATCTTTTCTGCACAAAAAAGTGCCTATGTGGGATACTTGTGCAGATCTTTTCTGCACAAAAAAAGTGCCTATGTGGGATACTTATATACCAATATGGTAGTCTTTTGGGTTTGAAGAAGACATGGTTTGGTAATTCATCTGTGGACAGAGAGGTGGCTCTGCAATTCGAGTCTGGAAGCACAGAGTCTAACACAATGAGAGCATGGGAATCCATTGTTATAGTAATTTGGGGGGTGGTATTATTCTTTGACACGACTGATGGTTTTCTATCAGTTTTCAGCACTGCCTATCTTCAAAGCCAGTGGAGGCTTCAGTTGAGGCACAGGGGTCATCACTGGGTTCTGTCAGCAGCTATAGTTTATAAGTTCCCTTGGCTGACATAGAGTTTATTTCACAGTATCTTTGTAGCTTGATCTTGAGATCCCTTCTTGATTTCAGTACACTACTGGCAAGGCATATGGTGGTCAATCATTCTGATGATGTATCCACTCATCTCATCTTGACTTTGAAACAAATGAACACATTATAAAATTCCACTTTCCTGTTAGCAAGTGCCAGTATGTCACCACTAGCAGCACCTATGGACCAACTTCACAAGTCCAGATGAAGACAAGGAAGGTTTCTATGAGAATATGGACTAGATTATTTGAATAACTTCTGCCAGTGAAAATCTGTCATTCTGGGCAACTTTAATGCTAAGGTAGGGACAGACAATGACAACTGGGATGAGTCCTTGGAAAACATGGGGTGGGAAATCTAAATAATTACCTGCTGCTTCTGAGCAAATGTCTCGAGCACAACTTGTGCATTGCTAACACAATTTGTATATGCAAACAAATACAAAACTACCTGGATGCATCCCTGGTCTAATCATTGGCATCTACTTGATTATGTCATAGTATATCAGTACAATCTTAAAGACATCATTATCACCCTCACCATGTGAGGTGCTGAGTGCTGGACAGATCAGAGGCAGCTCCAGTGGGTCCTAAACATAGCCCCTTTATATCATAAGTAACCAAGCAACCAAGGACTGTTAGAAAGTCATTCATCATTGGCAGACTGTAAGGCCCAGACCAAGTTCTACACTTACAAGATGTAGTTAATGAAAACTCGCTGGCAATTTACTACTTGCAGAAACCTGTTCTGAAAAGTGGATGCAGTTTAAAGATGTCATCACTCAAGCTGCAACAACTGTACTCAAACTGAAAACCAGGGCATATCAAGACTGGTTTGATGAAAACCATGAGACTACTTCAGCAGCCCTCCAGGGCAAGAATAAGGTCTATGCAGACTGGCAGAACAATCTGTCTCAAAAAAAAGAAGAAGGCAAAATTAAGCATCTGCAGTCAAAAGTACAGACAAAAACAATGAGATCAAGAAAGTGACCTCCAGATGAATTCAAATAAAGCAACAAAGCAGGAGAGCATTCCTGCCGAGATCTACAAGCACCAAGCCCAAACATCTTACAGGTGTCCTAAGATATCTTAGAAGTCATTTGGTTCACAGTGGAAATGCCTGATGACTTCCAAGTTGTCCTCATTGGGCTCTATAAAAACATGGGAAGCAAATGAGATTACAGAAACTACAGAAGTATCTCACTGCTGTTCATTGTAGGCAAGATTTTTGCCTGCATTCTCCTGAATAGACTTATTACTGTCTTGGAAAGGAATTTTCCAGAGGCATAGTGCAGTTTTCAGCCACAACAGAATATAGCAGACATGATTATCATGAGGCAAGTCCAAGAGAAGTGCATCAAGCAGACCAAGCCTCTTTGTTTTAATATCTTCATTGATCTGAAAAAGGCATTTGACACTATAAACAGGGATGGTCTCTGGATCATCATCCTGAGATGTTAGGGATATCCGAGAAAAATTGTGAAGTTGATTCAGCTTCTCTTTGATGACACTTTTTGATTTACAACAATGATATATCATCTGCATTTGCAATGGGGTAAAACAGGGTTGTATGCTGGACCCAATTCTATTCAATCTGTTCTTCACTTGCATGTTGTCATGTGGTGTCCAGAATCTGAAGGAGGGTGTGTTTTAGTAAACTTGCTCCAGCCTGATGATAGCAGGTAAACACATGATGTAATGAAATGTCCAAATCTTTAACAAGTTATCTGAGATTAAGTTTTATAATGATTAAAATAACTGAAAATGCCTGAAATTTAGATCTGGGCCCAACATTCATCCAAAATTTATGCTTACACTAGACTTGTGCTCATGTTTACACTTCTTCTTCCTAAATATGCTGACTTGCATATTACTTTTATCTCATCTGCAATGCTTCATTTAGTTTTTTGGAAAAGAAGAAAAATTCAGGAATCAAGCCACAAATGAGAATGGTAGTATGTAACTAAATGCACAGACAAAAGTTAGGAGGGATATCTCTCAGGAAAGCATGGGAGATGTGGCTTCCCATTATCCTCAGCAGATAGCAGAGGCCTGCAAAACGTCATAGAAAACAGAAGTAAGAATTCTGAACTATTTCCTTACAAAGCCCCTAACTTAGGGCATAATCAGATTTTTGCATCGTGTGTCAATTGTGTCTGTTCCTAGTCACCTCCCATTTGGATTTCTGTAATGGGCCATATGTGGAGCTGCCCTTGAAGATTATCCAGAAGCTTAAGCTGCTGCAAAATGTAGTGATACAGGCAATTATGGGAGCCCCTTAGTACATGTTACACCTCTGCTTCATGAGCTGCACTGATTGCCAGTCTGTTTCCAGATCTAATTCAGTTATCCACTAGGCCATACATTACATTAATATAATATAATGCAAATATAATATAATATAATGCAAATATAACATAACATAATATCACGATACAATATGATATAATATACAGTAGATTTCTCAGGCCTGCTGAAAGCATATAACTAACAAGTGGGGGTGTTCTTGCAGTTAATTACAAGAATGTCTTTCACTGTATCCCCTCCCTGGCTACCCACATTTCTATTAAATCCCCAGAGAAGCCGTCAGGATGGAACTCCTCCTAGGGACTTTTTTTTCCCCAGTAGGGGTACTATTGACTCTCTTAAACTCTTGCCTTTGGCAAATGGTTGGACAAGTTCTCAAGCCTTCTTAAAAATTTGGAGAAATTGCCTATTCAGTTTCACTTCCTACAAATTTTCTGGAAAATTTAGAAAGGTTACCACTTCCAGCTTAGTTTTTCAATACAACAAAGCTACATTAGAAAACCCGCAGAAAAATGCAAAGGGTAAAAAAAAATTGCTAAAACATACCCTGTTCTTTCCTTTTCAACTGTTTCAGCGATGTAGGCGGATCCTGTGTTTATCTGAAGTAAGACTACTCAAGTATTGCTTCTGTTAGTGTCACATTTCCATAATTGCTCTGGAGAGCTGATCTTCCTTCACTCCTACATTCCTGTTACTTTTTCCATGATATGTAATCTCCATTGACCTTCATAGTCTGACCACTGAAATTGATTTTTGCAAAGTGTCATCTGCTTTATAAATTGGTCTGGACTTGAATCTGTCTGAGTTAAAAGGTTTAAATTTCACACCTATTTGTGGCGGGGAAGGAGGAGAAGGAAGGTATGTGCATAACATGTGGCAAGCAGAGATTTGCTGCCCTGTCAAAACTGAAGTAAGCTTATGAATGTTCAGTAGCTAATAAAGCCTTAGAGGAAAGAAAGCTGGAAAAAATGGATTGGTGCCAGCTGAAGCTAAATTGCAAGGTTCTTGCAACCATTACTCTCAGCTTGTTTAAGATCTTAGGGAACAGAATTTGGGAAATGCTATCCCTGGCACGATATAGCCCACCTAATACAAATCCTTATTAAACAGGGCTTGCTGCATTCGGCAACCCCTTTGAATTTCAAGTTAGCTGAAATTCAAGACACAAAGCTGAATCCAATGGGAAATCTTGTACAGTTCTCGTAGATATTAATATTTATTTATTTATGCATACAGAATAAAGAATCCTGCATAAAAGTGATAAATTCCTTTTATGCACCTTTTATATTATAATACTTCACATGCTATTCACATATGCATCTAGATACAGAACACAAGAAATTTATTGACTGGTTTATCTTTGCACTTGGTTCTCTGTTTAGAGATCATGCATAGCTTTCTCAACAAAATTTCAACAATGGCTTTTAGTGAACTGGTATTAATTTGAAAGTAATACTCCTATAAACAAATATTGAATAAACTGGCTGCACCCTTGAGAAACCCCAAGAAATTAGTTCTTTCCAAGTCTTA
This sequence comes from Thermophis baileyi, assembly GCA_003457575.1. Lineage (NCBI taxonomy): Eukaryota > Metazoa > Chordata > Lepidosauria > Squamata > Dipsadidae > Thermophis > Thermophis baileyi. Next base: position 3,443,957 of record QLTV01002718.1, on the reverse strand, counting down.
AATCCATTTCTTTTTGCAAAATATCTCAGTGTTTGTCTCCTTTTTTTAAAAGAGAATATTTCTCTAAAAAGTGCTAAGTTTTATTACGGATCGCAAACTGGTTTTTCAGTAAAACTAGACAGAATTATCTATCACTATTTGATTACTACTTGGAATATTAACAAGGGCCTAGGGTGGAATTTCTGAGATTTTGTTTTATTCTTATTATTATATGGAGTTTCAAATGGATGTAAATACATTGACAGACTGAGAAGCACAGTGACTGCTGAACTCCAGCATCAAAGATTTCTTAAAGACATTTTTACATTCACTCTAGCATAGTTTCCTGCTTATGGCAGAGGATCTTACAGCAGAGGATCTTGTAGACCAGAGGACCCCAACCCCTGGGCCACGGCTCACTACTGGGCCATGAGCTGTTCAAAATTGGGACATTCACACCCCTCTTGCACCAGCAGTGGGTGAGAGCATGTCCACCACTCACACGGAAACATCCCCTCTCCCCCTCCCCATGCCAGTCTGCAAAGCCAGAAAGCTTGGGAAACTCTGTTGTAGACAATTGGAGAGCTGATCAATGAGTAACAGAAAAGAAAGACTTACCAAAATGTAGAGCACTTGCTGAAGTTTATTCTCCCCAGTCTCTTGAGTGTGACGGATAGAAAACAAAAATACTTTAGAGCAGGCATGTCCAACTCACAGCCCACAGGCCCCATGTGGCCCCGGGCAGCTAGTAATGCAGCCCCATAAAATTGTAAACTTTTAACACTATGTGATTTTAATGATATTTATATACATTAATTATATTATATACCTTATATGTAGCCCAGGGGTGGGTTCCAACTTACCTTGCTGCCGGTTCGCTTCCTCCCGCACCATGTTGGCCGCGCTTCGCGCGCGCGTGCATGCACAGTGCCAAAAAATAAAAAAAATCCTCCCCCCAAAAAAGCCAAAAACAAGATGCCGACGCATGCGCAGTGCCAGAAACTCGGCTCCTGCGCATGCGCAGGAGAAAAAAAATTAAAAAGAATCCCCCCCCCAAAAAAGATGGTGGCGCCCACGGACTGGCACCGACCGAACTGGATCCGTGACATCACCATGACGTCACCAGTGGGAGGAACCCACCTCTGATGTAGCCCAAGACTATTCCTCTTCACTCAGTGTGCCCAGGCAGGTCAACATTTGGACAACCATACTTTAGAGGAGACTTGGGCATTTTGCAGCTCCTGGGCAATATCTGGTCGTTTGGCTGTCCCTGTCTGGCCCATGTGAGGTCAATTGGAAATTAGAAATCAAATGTAAATAAGTGTACACCATGCATGCAATACAACTGCATTCCTTTTATTTTGAAGGTGACTGCTATTTTTTTTTCAATTTATGCGTGTGTGTTTACACACTTTCACAGTGGTCAAAACCATATAATTGATTGCTTTTTATAAAGCGATAAAATATTGAACAGAATTCATTCAGACTATTGACTCTGCCCGCCACAACAGTCCTAGTTCCTTATTTGGCCTTTGGGAAAATAATTGCCCACCTCTGCTTTAGAGCTTCAGGAGTCCAAGCTAAGAACTGAAAGTATTCAAAATAAAATGCCTATCAAAGGATATAAAATCTTCTGGAGTAGCAGTTTGAGTTGAGTCCGGCCAAGTACAAGCATGTGGTGAGTTTGTTTATACAAGCACGATATAATAATCTCTGCAGTCATCTGACAAACGTCATCTCCTTCTTCTCCTTCTTCTACTTACTCCTTCATCAAAACCACAGTTGTGCTGGCTTAACAAGGGTTTAGCCTAGAATTAAGAACTGTCTCTTTAAGACATAGCATTCTGGGGAATGTAGTCCATGCCATGTAGTCCATGCCATGTGATCATAACTGTGTACTCTTATTGGTCATTGAAGTATGCCTGGGGGGCAGGAGTAATTGAAGTACGCTGTCCCAAAGGAAGTCATTCCAAGCTCTCTACCGGGAAAAGATGTAGCAACGAGATGGGGAAGCATTAATCCTTTTTTACAATATTCGTGATGGTTCCAGATTATGACTGTAGATTCAGAAGAACTTCTACACAACCGTGAGTGATGTCAGAGGATGCCTGAAGAATAAAATATAATCTGATTGAATGTACCATTGCGTTGTGTTAAACTGCCTGATGATAGCATAACCAATCTACGCTTGATTCAGAACAGTAAAAAAGGATTAATGCTTCCCCATCTCGTTGCTACATCTTTTCCCGGTAGAGAGCTTGGAATGACTTCCTTTGGGACAGTGTACTTCAATTACTCTCACCCCCCAGGCATACTTCAATGACCAATAAGAGTACACAGTTATGATCACATGGCATGGACTACATGGCATGGACTACATTCCCCAGAATGCTATGTCTTAAAGAGACAGTTCTTAATTCTAGGCTAAACCCTTGTTAAGCCAGCACAACAGTTTTGGTAACCAGGCAATGAGTGTGCAAATATTCATGCTCTGCTGCTGTGGTTCAATCAAAAGGAGGTTGGTGTTTTCTCTTTGCCACAGATAATCATTTTCTGTATCAGTGTTTATTCAGCAACTTTAAGACGTGTGGACTTCAAGCCCAGAATTCTTTCAGAATGCTGGCTGTGGAATTTTGGGAGTTGAAGTTCATACATCTCAAAGTTACTGAGGTTGAGAAACACTGTCCTATATATCAAGCCATTGGTGCCACTTGTACATTTTTCTCCTAAGATGGTGCTGTCGTTGAATTTGTAGTAATTTGTAGGCATCAAAACTGTATATATGCAAATATTTAATCAAATCCAAATCAGGAATGGGAAAAAAAAACCTCAATGACTTTTCCAAAAGAATTCATGCCTAAATTGTGGATTCAATAATTAAAAGGAAATGATCTTGTCTTTTTTCCTCTAAATTTTAAAAGTAGAGAAAACTGATTGAAGACTTCACATGTTTCCTTTCTTTAATGCTAGAATTGTTTCACACATTTACAGCAATTGGAATTCTTTATCTAGAGATTGTTTATCCTACAGCGCTTCATGATATATAATCATAGATAGATAGATACTGTAGATAGATAGATAGATAGATAGATAGATAGATAGATAGATAGATAGATAGATAGATAGATAGATAGATAGATAGATAGATAGATAGATAGATAAATAGATAGATAGATAGATAGATAGATAGATAGATAGATAGATAGATAGATAGATAGATAGATAGATAAATAATAGATGATAGAGCGAGCAGATGTATTGGGAGAAATCAAACACTAGCTTAATCCTATTGGTTCTATTTGTCTTTGTCCCAACCATTTATCGGTCAGGCATGGAACACTCAAACTGTGTCCCAGCAAGCCTCAAGAGATCTGATGACAGTTTTAAAAAATAAGGTAGCAGGATGTGATTATCTCTCATAGTAGGTCTGTAATGATTATAGTGTTTGAGACATTCGGAGTTTCTAATTCATAGCAAGGAGAATCTAATGAAGGAATGGGCTACTAGATCAAAAGCTGCTCATTATTTTCTGCTAAAAGATCTTAGTGAAAGAACAAAGCTAACAGTATAAAATGTTCTTGAATGATTCAGGTTATAGTGGAAGAGAAGCCTGACCTACAAATATATTCTCTGTCAACTTTTCACAAAGTCAGGATATAGCTTTTCAGATAGTACACAGTTTGTTTAAGGAACTCTTACTGCAACAACTAGACCAGGGGTCTGCAACCTTAAACACTCAAAGAGCCATTTGAACCCATTTCCCACAGAAAAGAAAACACCAGGAGCCACAAAAACTGAGTGGGCATGGCCAACTTGACGTCACTCACTCCCACCCAGTCACATGACTCCCCCAGCCACACCTACCCAGGTTTTGTGGCTCCCGGTGTTTTCTTTTCTGTGGGAAACAGGTCTCTCTCTCTCTCTCTCTGTTTAAGGTTGCCGAACCCTGTGTTAGTTATTCGTGGTAGTTCAGGAGCCACAAGGGGGCTGGGGGTGCCCCAATTCCCACACCGAGGCCCACCCGAGATCCTCTGTCTCTGTATCTGAGTGTGTGTGTGTGTGTGTGTGTGTGACTGTGTGTTCCCTCTTGAACCATTTCCAAAAACAGGCGAGGGTTGGATTTTTTTTCTTTTTGCTGATGTTGTTCATTATTCTTCTTTGGGTGCTTTTTACCATATGATTTAAATAAAGAGTCAGGTTCAGGTTCCAGATAAATGAAGCTCTTTCGTCCCCCTGCTGTAGCTCCCTGTCTGCTGAACCCACCACTGGCTGGCCCTGCCCCTCACCCTCCCCTCCCAGTCATTCCTCGCCTGGCCTGAGAAGGTAAGGGTGACAGCGGGGGATGGTGACTCGCTCCATATTCCAGAGCGGGGGTGAAGTGTCCCTGTACTTGCCTCCTCTCATGGGCGCTTCTTCCGGCCCTTGCTGGTGATGCACGGATCTCGGTCGCTCGGGCAGACGCGCGGCTTGCTCTCCACCCTGAGACACTGGCCTGGCCTGGCCCGGCTGCGGCCGATGCTCCACATTGTAATGGGCTCCAGGAGGAGGAGAGGACGCCGTCTTCCCCATTGTGAAGTGTGCTAAATTTAATTGCTGCACAAAGAGCAGCGGGCAGGCTAAATTAAATTTGCGCTCTCGCAGTGCCTTGCGCAGCAGTTAAATTTAGCACACTTCACAATGGAGGAGATGGCATCCCCTCCTCCTCCTCCTGGAGCCCATTATGACATGGAGCATTGGTCGCAGCCAGGCCGGGCCAGTGTCTTGGGGTGGAGAGCAAGTTGTGCAGCACCAACAAGGACTGGAAGAAGCGCCCACGAGAGGAGGCAAGTGCAGGGGTGTTTCACTCCCGCTCTGGAATATGGAGCGAGTCTCCATCCTTGCTGTTGCCCTTACCTTCTCAGGCCAGGCGAGGAGTAACTGGGAGGGGAGGGCGAGGGACAGGGCCAGCCAGTGGTGGGTTCAGCCGACAGGTAGCCACAGCAGGGGGACGAAAGAGCCACATGCGGCTCCGGAGCTGCGGGTTGCCAACACCCAAACTAGACACATACTTAGAATATAGAATAACAGAGTTGGAAGGGACCTTGGAAGGTCTTCTAGTCCAACCCCCTGCTCAAGCAGGAAACCCTATACCATTTCAGACAAAGAGGTATATTTTTGAAAGCCTCCAGTGATGTTCTAGGTTGCTTTTCCTCTTGGTTAGTTTCTACCCATTCTTTCTTGTCTTGCCTTTTGGTGCTGTGGAAAATAATTTGACCCCCTTGTCTTTGTAGGAGCTCCTCAAATATTGGAACACTGCTATCATGTCACCCCTAGTCCTTCTTTTCACTAGACTAGATATACCCATTCCCTGCAACCATTCTTTATATGTTTTAGCCCCCATGCCCCTAATAATCTTTGTTGCTCTTCTCTGTACTCTTTCCAGAATCTCAACACCTTTTTTATATTGTGGTGACCAAAACTGGTTGCAGTATTTCAAGTATGGTCTTACTAAGGCTTTGTAAAGCGGTACTAGAACTTCATATGATGTTGATTCCATCTCTCTATTAATGCAGCCTAGAATTGCTTTGGCTTTTCTGGCTCTTGCCACAGACTGTAGGCTCATATTTAAGTGATTGTCTAGTAGGACTCCAAAATCCCTCTCATAGTTACTGGCATTAAGCCATATTTCACCTAGTCTGTATCTATACAGTTGGTTTTTCTTGCCTAAATGTAAAACCTTACTTTTAACTACGTTGAATTTCATGGGTGCAGTGCTCAAGTCTGTCAAGATCCTTTTGGATCTTGAGCTTGTCTTCTGGGGTGTTGGCTATTCCTTCCAGCTTAGTGTCGTCTGCAACCCTAACCCTAACCCTAACCCTCTATTCTCTCATCTAGATCGTTTATGAAGATAATGAAGAGTACTGGACCTAAAACAGAACCTTGGAGTACCCACTGCTTACTTCCCTCCATGTGGATGTAGTTCCTTTGAGGGCTACACATTGAGTATGCTTTGTTAGTCAGTTACAAACCCATCAGGTGGTGGTGGGGCCTATGGTACATTTTTCTAGCTTGCCAAGAACTAGATTATAGGATACTTTGTCAAATGCTTTTCTGAAATCTAAATATACTATGTCCACAGCATTTCACTGATCCACTAATTTAGTCACTTAGTTGAAGAATGAAATAAAATTTGTTTGGCATGATCAATTTTAATGAACCAATATTGTTCCTTATTTTTAAGGAATAATATTTAGAATTCTCAAAGGATACAGTAATTTAATTAATGTGATATCAATTATATATAGTTATTGAAAAATTAAATCAGTGGGTGTATGTTGCCTGCTTCTATAAAAAACATTTTATAGCAACTTTTGTATATAAGTTAGTTGATAGATGTCATACTAGTGTATGATATTCCAGACATGGTAATTTGAGTTGGAATAGTATTATAATTACTTGTTTAAATTTTTTTTCATACTTTCATGCATAATTAGATAGGCTGAATTCATGTAAAACAGAATAGGCATAAAGTTTGTGTCAGAACTGTGAGTCTTTGATATCTTTCTCCCAGTTATAGAAAATCAGTGTCTTGTGCTGAACTGACATAGAAAGACAATGAGCTACATTTGGGCACTCTGGATTTATTTTTAGGAAATCACTATGAAGAAGAAAAGCTATATCTGATTCCTGCTTTTTAGCTGACATGCAAAACTTTTTCTCTGAAGTGGGTGTAGTTCTTGCTGGACCAGAAACAGATCTGGCATGCACTAATAATCATGGATATCGGTGTAACTGGGAAAAAGTGTCCCTCATCAAATGGAATTAATTGAAGAGATTTGACAAGTGTGTTGGGAAGTGAGAACAATCTTAAGACTCACTTAATATTTTCCCTTTTGTCATAATTCAGTAGGTGTTATGCAGTATCTGGATATTAATATTTGCCTTATTCACCCTGGCAAAAATTGCAGAAAGGTGAATTTCGTCACCCTTACTACTGCATTTGACAAGATGTTCTATGTTTATTGAACTGTACTAATCCCCACACCCTTGACTTCTCTTTTACCTTTGAAAACCCAATATTAATTCATTTTTTACACTGGAATAAGGATGGCTTTATATTGACTTTGTTGAAGGTATGAGAGAGCCATTAAGGGGGGGGGAAGGGAGGAAGGAGTTGTTAAGGAGGGGCTTGGAAAAGCTATTACAGTCTAAAGATTAAAGTAGAAAGAAACTCAGAATAACTTTTCAGTTTGATTAGTATAAGATGGGAGAAACAAAAATTTGGACAGACTTTCAGGATCTTGTTATTATATCTTGCCATAATAAAGTAGCCTTCCTAGAAACCCTCTGCTGTCTGTTTCTTGATCTGGCCCAACCTGAAGGACTGACGGATATAATCAGATATAATTTTAAAAGATTTTAAAACTATGTTTAGTATAGAAGATACAGTATAGAAGAAAGATGGGTGATTTTATGCCTATTCACTTAGTTATTCACCTTGGAAATGAGAAAGGTATAGAAATAAAAAAATCTGTTTGAAATATGCAAAGAAGTGACCAAATATAGCTTCCCTTTCGAGTCAGATTGTTTCCTTCATGATGTGAGAATGCAACATCCAGTGAACTGGTCTTGCAAAATAAGGCATCTCTGCTTCATAATATAAATACTACCAGGAATGATTATTGTATTTAAAAAAAAGTCAAGATGGATGCCACAACTTAAGCTCTTCCCCTTTTCATGTGCATTGCCATTCATGTAAAAATGGGAAGGAACTTTAGCTATCATGCAGTTATAGCTATTTTCTTAACTTTTTTTTTAATCTCTTGCAGATGCCTCTGTATGCCACTTTATTCTATGCGAGATGAACTGTAAAGTGATGTTTCCATTGCATTAAAAAGTAGATGACTTAATGGCTGAGGCTTCCATCTGTTAAGTCCTTCCTAATTTCCTAATTCCTAATTTCCTAATGGTACCTAGCTTTCTAGAGTAGGCAGGAGATATGACCATTAAATCAGATTGCATTCCCCATCCTTATTCTAATATAATTTCTATCTTGGCTTATATTTTCAAACTAATTAAAGCTTCTAATTATGGAAAAAGTCTTGGCAGAGTAGAGGTAGTTCCTTGCAGGCATAATAGAACAGGTCCTAACTTTCTTCTTTCCCATAGGACTGTTGTGCCTGAGGATCTGTTTCTGTATCCTCCGGCTTTCTGACATTCTAATGACTTCAGCTCTGTTACCTCAGGATATTCTCTTTCTGAACCTCTGCTGCTTTCCCCCCTGTTCCCTGATTAGCTTGCTTCAAACTCCTTCCCTTGTGATTAGTGGCACAATCTCAAAATGCAGCAGTTGTTTATAGGCTTTGAGATTGGCCAGTTCATTAGCCTTTAAGGGCCACAGAGAAGCTACCTGCCTTCTGAGCAAGGAGAGGGAAAGCAACTATCTCTATTGCCTATGAAGACTTGGTATAAGTTGATATCAACAATACTTAGCATAACTCTATATTCAGTTCACAACACTGTTGGATTTGACTTGAATGTTGTGCCTTATAGCTCAATCTTCTGCTGGAATTTGAACTTTCTTGCTTTTTCCCTCCCTGTTGTTTGATTTATTCCTTTGATTGTTTATCTTCCCAGTGAAGAGAGGTGGAAAGCCTGTAATTCACATTTGGTATTACTTTGGGTTTGTTTTTAGACCCATGGACTAGTATGGTGAACTATTTCCCATGGCAGAGGGGCTAAACCTGTATTTAGCGAGCATTTAGCCTCTATATGCTTTCCTGAGAGGCAGGAAAGCATATAGAGTGCTCTCACTCAGTCCCACCATGTGAATGGAGTTTGAACAATATTCAAATGACTCATTCTATCTATCCCATTGGAATGCCAATAAACCAGGAATGGCTCATCATTTCAGAAGTATATGTCTGTGGAGATTCTCAGTCATCGAAGACATGGTTGTCCCAAAGCTGCTTTTTCAAGAGACAACTGTACTATCTTGTTTTTCTCTGAAGACATTTTGCTTCTCATCCAAGAAGCTTCTTCAGCTCTGACTGGATGGTGGGGAATGGGTACAAAAATCTTATAATTGTTACATGGCACAAAAGAGATACAGAAAAGGTATGTTATTTGCTGCCGTATAATACTGATTTTTGCAGCACTATTACGGTTGTCTTTCTTACATATATTCATAGATTCTTTCCATTAGCTTTTTAAGCCCCAATCTTCTGCTTAAATGCAAGAATCTCTGTTAAATTAGTATATGTTGGCTGAACTCAGAGATATCCTCATGGAGAGGGTAAAAAAAAAGTCAAGATGGCCACAATCGTGCAATTGAATTCCCACCCTTTTTATGTCTGTTGTGAAGCATGTGGGGATACTGTGGCCTAGAGGTGGAGTTCTTGCTCACAATCAGGAGGTTGTGAGTTCGATCCTAGGTAGAGGCAGATGTAGGGTCTCCTGCTTGGGCAGGGGGGTGGACTAGATGACCTGCAAGGTCACTTCCAACTCTGTTAAATATGTTAATATGTTAAAGAATTCCAGAAGGACATTCCT
>QLTV01002718.1:3409617-3434415 GCA_003457575.1 Thermophis baileyi | reverse complement strand
CCAGGTTGAGACTCTCCTTGATCAGTTTCCATCCATTATTCCTTGTCTGGTCTTCAGGTGCCCCCCTCCTCTCTGTGGCAGCCCCTCAAATATTGGAACACTGCTATCATGTCTCCCCTGGTCCTTCTCTTCACTAGACTAGCCATGCCCAGTTCCTGCAACCATTCTTCATATGTTTTAGTTTCCAGTCCCCTGATCATCCTGGTTGCTCTCCTCTGCACTTTTTCTAGAGTCTCAACATCTTTTTTATAGTGTGTTGACCAAAACTGGATGCAGTACTCTAGGTGTGGTCTAACTAAGGCTTTATTACATGGATGTGGCTGCCATCTTGACTTTTTGGACTCCCTCTGAGGAGACTCCTGGATAACCAGCTTCTGCTTGTCCTGTATAACAAGGGGACTTAACCTGCTTATTTAACAATTAGTTTGATAGCCATTTTTTAATGTTTAACTATGTATGTGAAGGATCTCATTTTTCTTGCATTGCATTTTCTTATATTGAATGATACAGCTTACAGTACAGTACGGTACAGTCAGAAACATAAAGATAATGATTTATAATCAGGAACCTTTCACAGTTGAAGCTGGGGAAGAGCTGATGCAAATAGCAGCTGATAATTGAAAACCGCGATGGTGCATGTTAGTTGAGAAACTAGGCACGAAACAGAACCGCAGACAATCTTGGAAACGCCTTGAAAATCTAGGTGGAGACAGAATCCAACTACAGCAAAATCATATGGATGTAACAGCTGATCAAGTAGCCAGCCAGCTGTTGAAGAATGGAAAAATGCAAGGTAAAAAGGTGCAGGAACAAGCCATCTGAACAAAAGAACAAAAGGAGGGCCTATTAAATGCCCCCTTTGTGGTATTTGGAGGAAACTAAACAGACTATGAAAACAAATAAAGCAGCAAGTGTTGATGACCTAAGAACAGAACAGATAAAAGAGTTTAGTCCCCATACTTTTGAGTGGCTCCTGTAATTGATGAACAACTATATAGCCAAGTTTAAGACCCTGAAATTGTGGAGGCAGGCTAGAGTTGCTGCCTTACTGAAATCCAGCAAAGACAAAGATAATCTAAAAATTACTGACAGTAATCTCAAAATTTATTGTTGAAAAGATCATAAGGGAGCAAAGCATGTTTTAGAGCAGGGAGGTCACGTTGTGGCCAAATCCTAAACCTTATGCAATTTATTGAGGATGGTTTTGAAAGAAAGCTAATTATTGGAGTGGCTTTCATCAACCTAACTGCAGCACGGGACACTGTTAAACATAGGATATTGCTATGCAAATTAAATAATAACACTGGACATAATAAGCTTTACCAGGGTCATTGGCAGCTTCCTCCAGAACCGGAGATTTTATATGATGCTGGATGGTAAGAACGAGCTGACACAGGAAGCATATTGTATAACATATATATGAATGATCAATCAGTCCCGATAGCACATGTCTATTCATCTATGTGGACAATACAGTAATGGCTGCACAAGGATCAATATTTGTTGAGATAGATGGGACTTATAGTAGTGCTTGAAGAATTAGGAGGATATTACACTATCAACCATTTAAAGCCCAACCCAAACAAGAACCCAAGTGTGTAGTTTCTACCTCTGAAATCAAAATAGAAGAGAAGAGTTGGATGTTATGGGGCAAGGGTACTGTCTATAGCACTGTCCAACACCAAAGCACAGTACCTCGGTGTGTCCCTCAATAGGATGCTGTCTTTTAAACAGCAATGCCTGAAAACTAAGGCTAAAGTCAACTCAAGGAACAATATCATCAGGAAATTGATAAACTACAAATGGGGATCTCAACTATCTACATTGTACACATCACCTTTGGCCTTTAGCTCTCTGCAGCAGAGTATGCTGCTCCAGTGTAGAGTACATCTTCATACACAAAACAAGTTGATATTGCTATCAATGAAGCAGCATGCTTAGTGACAGGATGTTTCAAACCTACACCAATTGAGGAAATATATCCCCTCACTGGCACCATCTACGAACAGGAGAGAGGTTGCTGCAAACGCTGAGAGAATTAAGCAAGAAAATGACCCTTGACATCCTCTGAACAGACATATGCCCCAGTGGTGGGATTCAAATTTTTTTACTACTGGTTCTGTGGGCGTGGCTTGGTGGGTGTGGCATGGCTTGGTGGGTGTGGCTTGGTGGGCGTGGCAGGGGAAGGATACTGTAAAATCTCCATTCCCACCCCACTCCAGGGGAAGGATACTGCAAAATCTCCATTCCCTCCCCACTCCAGGGGAAGGTTACTGCAAAATCCCCATTTCCTCCCAATCAGCTGGGACTCGGGAGGCAGAGAGTAGATGGGGGCGGGGCCAGTTAGAGGTGGTATTTATTGGTTCTCCGAACTACTCAATATTTCCGCTATAGGTTCTCTGAACTACTCAAAATTTCCCCTACCGGTTCTCCAGAACTGGTCAGAACCTGCTAAAACCCACCTCTGATATGCCCCAAGCCAGCTGACTCAGATCTAGGAACAACTTTATGGCAAGAACAAACATTCTTGAAGGTACACAAGAACAAATTAAAAGATGGAGGGAGGAGATTGTCAAGCAAGGAATAATCTTAAAGGGGTATATGGCTGAAGGATCTGACCTCCCTCATACTACTTGGAAGACCCTGAATAGGTTGAGGGTTGGAATGCCTAAATGTAAGACCAATATGCTCAAGTGGAGACTCTTAGCAGATAACAGCACATGTGGAGGAACGCAGAGCCTGGCCCATCTGCTGGTATGTTGGCTACTATCGCAAACATATACCAATAATGACTTATTTTTGGCTAATGACAAAGCCAGAAAGATGAATAATTGATTTGGAGTTATTTTATGTGAAACGTTATTTAAATGATGTACCATCTCTGACCTGAGTATATGTGTCATAAACAAGTTGTTACAGATGACGGTGGAATTAACAAGCAGAATTTACAAACCTTTTCCTTTAGAATATTTTAATACTGAAACTCCATTAGAGATATTTTTAATTGTGCCCCAAAGTATAAGAATTTACTTTTGTCCATCTTTTCCTCTGACATAAATTGGAAAAATATGTTGCACTTTGCATTTTTACTTTTATTGTTTTAACTGGAGTAGATTAAATAAATGAAAAAGAAAGGCAATTGAAGCTATGTGGCACTGTTAGCTTAGTATACATTGCTTCCCAGTCTTCACTGTTTTTATTGGAAATAAGCTTTGACTGTTGGTGATAGAGAACATGTATTATAAGATAATGGAGTGGTGCAAAGAGTATTGTTCTTCTAAAGAAACACTGAATTACACAATAATGACCCCTGGGCAAAAAGAAAATTGTACTTTAAGAAAGTAGTCATTTAAGATTATTTTATAAAACTAGGTAAGACTGTTTTAGACACGGCTGGCTACCGGGATATTTTGTAGGGTTCTTTGCACTTCATTGCCCAATAGTATATTTGTGTGCTATTTGTTTATTAGCTATTTGTGATGGATACTTAGCTTGCCCCTAGCAAATGCTCCAGCTAAAGCTTGATTTAGAGTTATCCACAACTGCATGTAGGCATCACCACATACTTGTGTTATGAAACGATTGATGGGTAAATGTAATTTGCAGATGGCTGCAGATGGGCCTATGTGCACAGGTCCCAAATCCCAACTGTGTGTTATGTGGAGGTGTGTGTCCTGCATGCTGATTGGTTGATCTGACTTCCTGTCCTGTGCTTTGCTATTTGAGCACCCTCTAGCCTGAACAAACATTTGCTGAGTATAAATGAAACAGCTATGCAATCATCTCCAAATGATTGTGCATAAGTTCCCTGACTTGCAGTGATACTACAATAAGTTGGAGAAGTATGGACTGTATCTCTTGTCTTCTTAGATGACCATAGGTGGTCATGCTAATGGGTAAATGACCTTTCCTACTGTTGATGGTACTATAAGGGACCTGGGATCTGTGCTTCTATTCAGATCCATTACATTATTTTCAGATCCATTACATTATTTCTGGAAGAGGTTGGGACAGAGGTCTTCAAACTTGGCAACTTTAAGACTTTTGGACTTCGACTCCCAGAATTCTCCAGCCAATATAGCTGGCTGGAGAATTCTGGGAGTCAAAGTCCACAAGTCTTAAAGTTGCCAAGTTTGGGGACTCCTGGGTTGGGAGATTTGGTTGATGAAAAAAGGGGCAACCATGGAAAATCTCATCAGACTTCCAGACACTTGCAGGTAGACCTGGTTTTGTAGTGAGCACAATATTTCTGTTGCATCACAATACACATTTCACTTCATACCACCAGCTCCCATTAAAACAAAAAATAATATTTAGTATCAGCTTTGCTGCTATGACAATTATTCATGTGAAAAATCAGTCAGTGTTTGTAATGAGATCCTGTGTGAACACGGGATTAAAACAAGGTTCAAATCCTCACTTTCCTCTTAGTTTGCTCCAGGGTTAGCCTCCAGTTGTCAGGCTCACTTAGCCATAATGTTGATGTGGAGATAAAATGGGAACCTATGCACATTTTTTATTGGAGATGCCTAAGTGTAGAGAAGAGTGCATTAAAATGCTTCAAATAAATTCAGAATAAAAGATGCTGCTCTGAACTGCTTGAAGGAAGAAAAGGGAAAACACAATAAAAATAATACATGTGCTTGATTTGAGAAGGTAGCAAAAACTTCTTTTTGGAAGGATATAAATGACCCTTAAGCAGAAGCCTATAACTAACGTTTCATGAGGCAAATAAACTCGGAATACATTTCAGTTTCAAAGCCTTGATACATGCTGTGCTATATCTTTTTTGACACTACAGTAGTTAAATGGGCCTTTCCCTCTTTCACAAACATAAATACACCTTGTCTGACTAGTATACCACAAAGAGTTCTACCCAGCCTCCTCTTTTGCTGATTATAATGCTGAATTTAGAGGCTTGTTCTTTCCACAAAGCATTTAATTGATTACCTGCTCCTTCCCCATTCTTTTATTTCATGTTTTTTTAAAAATAAATGGTTATAGGTAGAAATGTCCCTTTGGCTTTTTCCGGGGTGATAGCTGGTATAATTTAAGTGTAGAACAGAAGAATTCTCCCAATTTCTTTGCGTAGAGAGGAAAGTTGATTTCTGTTTGCAGAGTCAGTGAAGATCCATTGCTTTCCTGTTTCCTGCTAAGATGAAAATAATTCATTTTTGAGTCACTCATAAACTGCCACAGAAATTATTTGGTTATTCCATTTCCAATAACAGCATGCATGATCTTTTGCTTGTTTCTGGACCATGTCAGAGAAACAGAGGGCTAAAACTGTGGCTTAATTTGGAAAGGGCACAGATCAGATTTGATTCTACTCTTCCCTTAGGCACAGAAGACAGCTGGGTGACCTTGGGCCATCCTTCCTTCTCAGCCCTACTCAGCCTCAGGCACTGTGACAAGTTGATTGATAAACAAAATCCCTTGTTGCATCATGCATTGATAAGCTTCACTCTAAAAACTAGGCAAGCACAGAAATTAGGCAGAATAACAGTGACAAATATCAATGAAGCATAGAACTTGCAAATTAGGCAGAAGTTCTATCAAAGAGTTGTCTTGAGGTGAGATGGGTGGAAAATAAATCAAATAAGTAAATAAAATAAAAGGGATATTTGGGGAGGGCATTATTTCTGTATGTGTTCTATAAATCAACATTGTTTCTGAGAGTTTGGCCATCAAAAGCAAGAGTCAAATAGCTATCATCTTCATTTACGATTTCCGCAGAGCCAAGAGTTGTGTTTTGCTGAGTGAATGTGCACTTACATGTCATTCATTTGTACTTAACTTGCGTCCATAAGAATAATTAAAGCTGAGGAAATGTCAATGTTGTCATTGTCTTTTTGTCTTCCGGAACCGGTTTTCAACCTTGTTGGAGGTGACCACCAAAGGCTTTGAATCCCCTTACCCCTCTTCTTTTACATCTCATTTTAGCACTTCATTTTGATTTTGTAGCCTGCAGAAATATAGTTTCATGCATACAAATGATATCAAGTTAATGCCAACAACATATTGTACAGCTTTCTCTGCACCTCTGGATAAATATAACACCACAGTGTTTTCTTATGTGTGAATGTGCATTTTTTTTTAAAAAAAACCTACTCTGATCTCTGACACCTGTCATCCCCACAGATTTGAACTACTGTCCTCAGGACTGAAAGATCTAATTAACACAAGGCTGTGGTGTCATGACAATAGCTTGCTTTCACAGTATTTTGAGAAGTACCACAGTTCTTTCAACTCAGTTAAAGCCTGAAAGGGGTGGCTTTTTATATGAATAAGAAGGATTTTGAATTTTTTCCCCTTGTGAAAATACCAAAATTCCTTTTAATTTTTTTAAAACATGGCAAAATAATTGAATTATATAAAGGCAAAGAATGTATATTTAAATCTAGCCTGCAGAGAATCATATCTTTGTATAAAGCCGAATGTCTCTTAAGTTCTTTGATAGGGAATGTATGATATTTGAAAAAAATCAAGATTTTTTTTGTCCTAGCTGTAATCCAAGCAAGGAATCTATTATATAAATAGACATGCCCTCAGGGACTATATATATTAAAGTGCTTTAAACTATATATTAAGAGCAACAGTTCTCTGTCTAGCATGCAAATTGTATGCTTCACTGTTTAGATAGCATTCATCTTGCTCATAATAATAAATGGGTCAATATTGGCACTGCAATAATTAAAAACAAGAGGCTGATTGATTTGATTGATTCATTTTGAGACTCCATAGATACCATTTATTTCAATAAGAATTTTGATAATAATTCTATTTTTATGTCAACACATGATGAAATTCTGTAATACTCCTTAACATATGTTGAGGTACAGTATATCACAGAAGTGAGTACACCCCCTCACATTTTGTAAATATTTAAGTATATCTTTTCATGTGACAACACTGAAGAAATGACACTTGGCTACAATGTAAAGTAGTGAGTATACAGCTTGTATAACAGTGTAAATGTGCTGTCCCCTCAAAATAACGCAACACACAGCCATTAATGTCTAAACTGCTGGCAACAATTATCACCCCTAAGTGATAATGTCCAAATGGGGCCCAAGTAGCCATTTTCCCTCCCTGGTGTCATGTGACTCATTAGTGGTACAAGGTCTCAGGTGTGAAGGGGGAGCAGGTATGTTAAATTTGGTGTTTTTGCTCTCACTCTCTCATACTGGTCACTGGAAGTTCAACATGGCACCTCATGGCAATGAACTCTCTGAGGAACTGAAAAAACGATCTACATGAAGTTCAACATGGCACCTCATGGCAATGAACTCTCTGACGATCTGAAAAAACGAATTGTTGCTGTACATAAAGATGGCCTAGGCTATAAGAAGATTGCCAAGACCCTGAAACTGAGCTGCAGCACGGTGGCCAAGACCATACAGCGGTTTAACAGGACAGGTTTCACTCAGAACAGGCCTCACCACGGTTGACCAAAGAAGTTGAGTGCCCGTGCTCAGCGTCATATCCAGAGGTTGGCTGAGCACATTCATTAAATGTGTTACAAACATACAGTATATAGCTCTTGTGTTTGATTCCTTAAGCAGGTGGAAATAATGCATGAAGTTTTAACTTTCTGATCACCATTTAAGATTCACGAAGCTTCTTAAAATCAATACTAGTCTTCTGAACCAGCATGCTTCAAATATTTTGGACGTCTCTCATAATCTCCATCTAATATAAAATCCTGGAATGTAAAAGTATGAATTTGGAATAAAATCATTGCAAATCATTTGGAATCAACACAGAGCAGGACGCAACATTATTTCTACATTCCTGACAGGTGCCTATTGAGCCCCTGCTTAAATACAGTAAAGGAAATCCATAATTTCCCAAGGCAATCTATTCTGACTATGTTGTTGGAGATTACCAGGCTGAGCCTGAAGCAGGGGTCAAATGCATCATCAGTCATGAGACCCTGTGCGCCCACAAGAGATCTAAGTCAAGCCCATCTTGAATTCCTTCTACACTTCTCCCGCTAATTTCCCTTGGCCATTAGTAGTTCAGATTCTTATAGAGAGATTAAGCTTGCAATAAATCTTTATATCCATTTGAACTGTCTGGATGTCCTGATTTTTCTGGTGCTTGACATATATTAGGATATGGCCGTCTAAAATTTGCTGCCTTATAATGTAAAACTACTGTTTCTTATTTTGTCTTCTGGAGTAAAGCTGAACAACTATATCCCATCTTCTATATGATAGTCCTTCCGATACTTGAAGAATTTGTGATGTCTCCTTGTACTCTTCTCCAGATTAAATGCACCAAGTATTTTCAACCAATTCTTATAGGCTTTTTCCTTCCTTACCCTCTTGGTTGCTTTCCTCTGGACTTGCTCTATTTTGTCAGTTAAATGTCCAGAACTGGATGCAGTATTTATTTATTTAAGAAAATTTATATGGTCACTCAAGTCATTCTCGGTGACTCTTGATAAAGATAAAACCCCAATAAAAAAACAATAATCCCTCATGTGATCAAAATATATTATGTCCACTGTACTTCTATGGTCACCTAATAGAGTCACTCTGTCAAACAAGAAGATAACTCATACCTATTAAATCTATGCTTGAATTTTCAGAGCAATGTATTCTTTTCTAAATGTTCACAAATTGATTACTTAGTAATCTGTTCCAGACTTTTGTTTAGTATCAAAATCAAGATAAGCAGTCTATATTTACCCAGTTCTTCCCTTTTCCTCTAGTCAGGAGCCATATATTTGCTTTCTCCAGCTGTGCTCCTTCTTTATAATTTTTGTCAAAGAATTTAATTCTGGCCTTGAGAAGGAAGTGGAAGTGGGAGAAGAAAGTAGTTCACCTGGCCTTGGGAAGAAAGTGTGAGGATTTGAACAGGCTTTCAAGGTTTTATCAATATTCTACAAGATTAATATTAATATTCTAAAATGACAAAATAGCTTTATCTAGTACAATTTGAAACGCACTGATGATGTCTCCTCGAATGGTGATGAAACGTTTGCAACCAAATTGCCAAGCTCAGAGCTCAAACCAACAGCCCATAAAGCTTTCCTGGAATATCAGTTTCTTGAACTGCCTTGCCTCAAAGGGCTGAAAGTTTCTGAAAGATCAGTTTCTGAAAGGAGCTTCAAATTATGTCTGCAAGATTCTGCAATAATCTTGGATGTGACTTATCTTATCCTAACAATTAATATACGATAATACGGTAGGAGTGACTGTTACCACTTTAAGAGTCTGTATTGTAAGAGAGGCCCTATTGGGGCCTATCTCTCTCTCCGTGTGTGCTTCTGTGCTGTAAATTGCTGATTGACTGACCTTTGCCTAGTACATGTATGTATATATTCTGTAGTGATAAACAACTATCTATTATTACAAACCTCTGTTTGATGTTATTGCTCCTGGGTTGTCTCACATAATCACACTGTGTGCACTCTGACAGGGGGAGAAACTCTATTTTGCCCCTGTCATCTCTTTATAATTTTTCTTTTATTTTGGACATAAATGAAAAAAAAAGCACCTTTGCCTATTGTTGTTGTTGTTGTTACTTTTCTTATGAGTCCAGGTTTCTTCTGCAGTAGAGCTTGATTCTTTTCCTGCAGATACTAGCTATTTACATCTCCTTAAAGGGGATGTGGAGAAGATGGTGATGAGTAGCATCACACTGCAGACAGTTCCTTGATCACCACACCCTAACCCTAACCCTAACCCTTTTCCTGTACATGCACATTTTAACTCTTAACTCAGTTGAAAGCCCTTTGTGGTTTCCTAAGTTGTCTCCTAATTATCTTTCTTAATAAAAAGGAATTCAATTGTATTTCCAGTATCTTCTTTTTGAGATGTTCCCAATCGTTTCACTTCAGGATTTCTGCTCTGGTACTTCCCTAAGCTTATTGACATTTTTCTCCCCTAAAATTTGATGATGGCCCTATTTTCTTTCCTTTTACCTTTTTAACCAACTCTTCCCTATTGATTTCTATCAGATCCAGGAGATCCCATCTCTTCTTCCTTCTTAAACTTTCTGAGAAATAAAATAGTCAGCAAGGCCACTGAGGAATTTGGGGAACTCTCAGTCTCATGTTGGTTTTCCAATAGATATCCAGATAATTGAAATCTCCCACTGTTGCTAAATCTCTAATTCCTGAGAATCATATGCTTCAGGAGAGCTGTATTCAGATCATCTGCCTCGTTTAACAGTATATATTATTTATTTATATTTATGTATTTATTTAGTGTGCCACTCTATTTACTATTAGAGTGACTTTGGATGGCAGACAGTAATAATATTGCTATTTGCCATGCTTTGCATTCTTATCCAAATATATGGTCAACACATTTCTAAGGCACAAGACTGGAGAGGGGGCGAGGAAATTGAACTATCTTTCTTTGAGCTTAATTTCTCTTTCTTTCCCCCCCTAATTTAAACTACTGTTGTTGCAAACATCATTTTGTAATATAACATGAGCATTTCTATAGTGAATTGTGTATGATGGGTAGAAAAGGCTATATTATTTCATACATGTATGTGTTTTGAATACCCTGTTTTCTTAATTGCTGGAATTATACAAATGTACTGCAATCCTAATTGATTTAAAATGTTGGAGACAACATATTACTACGGTATCCCATTGTCCTGTTAAAAATAAAATAAAATATCCAGAAAAGTCTGAACACAAGATCTTTGCAAAGCACCAGATGCATGTCTCCTCTTCAATTACTGCCTGCAGGATGGTGTACTAGTTCTCTTTTTTTTAATTCTTGACTTTATAACATTTTTGTCATTTGCTGGGCAAGAATTCATTTAGCAACTAATGAATGGGGAGGTAGATTTTTCCTTCTCCATTTGATAGAGGCTTGCAATTTACTTCCATTGTTTGTCACTAGCTTCATCTTGCCATTTTTCTCTTACATCGTTTTTCCCCTTCTCTTCTCTTTCTTTTTAAACTGCATTACATTTTTTATTGAGAATCAAGATGAACTGGTCCCTGCATCATTGGACCCATTACACTTCCTAACAATTCCATTTACACCTTATTGTTTGTCTTATTGCTGGAAAATTCAGGTGATTCATCATGCCTGGGAAAGCACCTGATCCCATTTCCCTTGATATCGCAATCACTATGTGACAGGAATACTGTAAGCATTGCCTTTCAACCTACCTAACAGGCTAAGGTGATAAGTCTTTGGGGATTTTTAGCCTCTCATGTATTGATGAGATCCATTTTTGTAATGCTATTTTCTTGCTTCTTTTCAACAGCCCACTGAGTGAAGAAAAAGGTTTGGACTTAATAAAGGAAGTTGCTGATCTTCTGAAGCTCCAGATGACAGCATTTGCTGATATCAAGTATGTACAGTATGTCTCCTTTTCCTAAATTTCTACATCAATATTGGAATTTGTCCTGTGATGTGACAGTCAAAAAAACAAACCAAAGTACAACCCTCTCAGTGAGTCTATTGTCTTGAGATGGCTTGTCACATTAAAAATGATGTAAAAGAGGAGAAACACATGTGAGGATTATTCAATCAAGTCACTAGCAGTTGGTTCAAGAAAGCATTCAACCTTATAGATTTACCCATGAGAGCTAAACATG
The DNA here is from genome assembly GCA_003457575.1 of Thermophis baileyi. Classification (NCBI taxonomy): domain Eukaryota; kingdom Metazoa; phylum Chordata; class Lepidosauria; order Squamata; family Dipsadidae; genus Thermophis; species Thermophis baileyi. The sequence goes on along the minus strand of QLTV01002718.1, from coordinate 3,422,837 downwards.
CAAAAAGTCTAATTCAGAGGCAGGGTATACATCTAAAGTATCTGTCAGTATATTCTATGTTCCAGTAGTGGGTTTCACTTATCTTTGCACATGCGCAGAGCGTTTTTGATGACATCCGGGCGGGTGGGTGGAGCCTCCACCGCTACTGGTTCGCCGAACCGGTGTGAACCGGTAGCAACCCACCACTGCTATGTTCCTTCTACTTGGTGGGATATGGGCAGTAGTACATCGGTTTACAAAATAGGCTGTATATTAAAGGTCCCAATTGCTTAAAATTATGTGAGCATTCTTGGAATAGAACCAAACTTTACTTGCATTTCTAGGATACTGGCCAAAATGCATCAGAATAACAAGTATTGTCTTTAACATAGTTATGAAATTCTGCTTGTGGCATCACTACAACTACATCTGGTAACTTAGTCTTCACTTTGTATTAATAAACAGCATTATGTGGAAAGCCTTCATCAACCAAAGCCTTGATGAGCAGCAGAAATCCATATCTGTGGAGAAAGTTAGATGGAATATGATATGATTGAGGAAGAGACATTCCTGCTAAAAAGCATGAATTCTTATTTAATTTTCAAATTTATAAGGCTGCCCCATTCAAACAGCATAGCTTTGGTTGGTGGATAAAAAACAACAACAATAAACCTACAGTCATTATATGCAGTATATTAAATGTATATAGTACCGGTATATAAATGCAAAATATCTAAAATGGAATCCAAACAACATAACCAATGAAAAATAGATATGCTGTATGTCTGTGAAACTAAGAGAAAGGAGAAAAATGTAATAAATGTAATAAATATGAATAAATAATGTAATTTTGTGAAATTTAGTAGATGCAGTGAGGTGAAGGTGTAATTTAATTATGTATAAAAGGCAATAATATGTATGTCAGTAAATATGTATTGATATTGTCTTGATTATTATGGATAGTTATGAAAATAGGAATTCATTAGTTGGTGATAGTTGTGTGTTATGCTCTAGTGAATGGTAATAATAGAAAAACTAAGTATGAGTTTTTGGAAAAATTATGTACATAATATAGGTGATTGGGGTGTGGTGTGATATTTTGTTAAAAACCATAAATATATGGTGGAGATAGAGGGTATATAAAAATAAGTCATTTGGAAAATAAAAAATTAATGCTAATAGTGATTGCTTAGTGAGTATCTATTTTTAAAATGTATTTTGTTTTGAATATGTGGTTTAAGAATATGTTTATTCATAAGTATGCATGGCAAAGAAATTAATATTAAGCTAAAAGCATGATTGACTTGATTGTCTGATAAAAGACTAAAATAAGAATGTAGAATCTGAGAAGGATGGGAAGTTCTGGATATTAAATAGTTCTTCTGAGTGTCAAGAGTATATCTTAGGGGAAACATACACATTGAAGAAAAGGAAAAAATAAAACTGAAGAAAAGTAAATGACTACAGTAAAAGAAATTAAGGAATCCTGTATGAAAAAGTACTAGAAGATAAATTGATTTCCCTTGAGAATGAATGGAAAGTAGATATAAGAAAAGAGGATGTAAAAGCTTCTTGGAACAGAATGAAAAGAATTACATAGCAGGGTGCCTCCGAAATGTGTGGAGTTAAGAGGAAATTTGAAAAAGGATGCTAGATAAAATAATAATGAGAGAGAGGCTGATGATGAGGAAGAAATTTATGTAAGAATAAATGTTGAAAAAAATATGGAAAAAAATTGTATAAATATATATAGCTAAAAAAATGTAAGTCAGAGAGGAAGGAAGGATTAAGAATAAAAGAAACCGAAAATATAAAGCAATTTTAATGGAAATTTTTTAAAAAATTACTTTGAAAGTGTGTGGAAATAACTAAACAAGGAGCCTCCAGCAGAGTGAATAGAATTAAAAATAAAAGCAATGAAATGATTTAGGGAGGGAATGTGAGTGAATGCTGGAAGGAATGTTTTGTTTGTTTGTTTGTTTGTTTGTTTGTTTGTTTGTTTGTTTAGAAAGTGACTTCTAGTACTTTTAGAGATTGTGATGGAATGATAGTGTTACATATAAGAATGGGGCTGAAATAAATGCTATAAATATTAGTGTCTAAGAAAATCTTGATGAAAAGTAAGTCATAAATGCTGTGAGAATATTGAAAAATGGTAAGGTGCAAAGTAGGGATAGTGGCAGTATATTAAAAAATAGATCTGGTTTGCTTATGGAGTGTCAATACTATGCAACTTGCTTAATGTCTGGGTGAAGGCTGCATCTTGATATGATGATGAATGCAATTATTGTTTCTCTATATAAATGTGAAAGTAGCAAAAATAAAAGCAAAAGGAACAGACAGATATTGACAAAGATTCTCAGTCATCCAGGTAGCGTTGTCTGGAAGTTGAGTCATGGAAGCTGGATTTATTTCCCTATTGGTTTGAGACATTTCACTGCCTATCCAGGCAACTTCTTCACTCTGAATAAAGTGCTAGGGGAATCTGAGAAGGCAGAGAGCCGTTGGAATGTACCAACTCCTAAAATTCTTAGTTTGGTGTATTCCCGCACCAACCTCTGGGTGTGAATGAGAATTTCCTCAAAATGTGTGGCAATATGTCAATAAAAATTCTCATTCACCCACATACACAATTGTCTGAAAGTTGAGACATGGTAACCAGGGGTGGGTTCTGACTTACCTCGCTGCTGGTTTGCTTCCTCCCACGCCAAGTGGGGGCGCGCGTGGGCACGCACGCGCATGTGCAGTGCTGAAAATCCAGCTTATGCGCAGAAGCAAAAAACAGCTTCTGCACATGTGCAGAAGCAAAAAACAATATGGTGGCGTCTATGGCGCCACTGAGAGAGCCGGTTCAGGGGCGTGTCCAGCCGGCCATCGCTGCTGGTTCGGCGAGCGGGGGGAAATTCCTGCTACTGGTTCTAAAGAACCGGTCGAAACCAGCAGGAACCCACCTTTGGTGGTAACTGGACTTATTTTCTTATTGGTTTGACCTGCTTATTTGGGGAAGAAATCATGAGGTTGGTGTGGGAATACCTCTAGAAATTTTGGCAGTTTATTTATTTATTTTATTTATTTGTCAAGCATGTATAAGATAACAGATATAAGTATAAACATGATTATGAATACAGGAAATGGATATGAATAAATGGGGACAGTAGGACAGGGATGGTAGGCATGTTGGTGCGTTTATGCACGCCCCTTACAGACCTCTTAGGAATGGGGTGAGGTCAACAGTAGACAGTCTAAGGTTAAAGTTATAGGGGTTTGGGGTTGAAACCACAGAGTCAGGTAGTGCATTCCAGGCATTGACCACTCTGTTGCTGAAGTTGTATTTTCTGCAATCGAGTTTGGAGTGGTTTACTTTAAGTTTGTGCTGTGTCCTGCCTTCAATCCGGTCCGTGCCTGACGAGGGAGCCAGGAGCACCCTGATTGGTCGAGACGCAGCCAGTGCCGACTATAAAAGACCTGTCAAAGTGTCGGGTGTGCTGCTGCTGTGTTAGCCAGGCAGCCGCCTCGTTAGCAGCCACTGTTAGCTGAATAAACCTGTTAGCCTTGAATAATGTCTCACCTCAGTTTGTAAGCCCAATGCTGGGATGCTTCAACTGGCGACAAAGGTGGGATGTAGTCCCTGAACTGAGGCACGAGACAAGAGGTGATCACAGAGCGAGTCACTGAGAGAGCTGTCACTTCAAAGAGCTGAAGTAAAGCAACGATAAGTCTCCCTACCACACTACGATACAACCAGGTACCAGAGACTGAGGAGAATGGCTGCCCTTCCAGTTTTTGCCACGTTCAACCCTGCAACTGAATCCTGGGACACTTACCTAGAGAAGTTTGAATGCTTCTTATTAGCAAACGAATATGCTGCGATCTCTAATGATCGAAAGAAGGCTTACTTTCTCAGTTTCTGTGGGAATGAGGTATTTGAAACAGCTAGGAATTTACTGGCCCCTCAGAAAGTACATACTGTGGCTTGGGAGGTTATAAAAGAAAAATTAGGTAACCATTACTCCCCTATGCCCTCTATGATAGCTAGGCGCCATGCCTTTTATCATAGGAACCAAAAAGAGGGAGAAACGATTAACCAATACTTCTCCTCACTAAGAGCTGCAGCTCTATACTGTGAATTTGAAAATGTAGACAATGCCTTATGTGACAGGCTTGTCTGTGGCATTAGAGATCTCCGGTTACAGCACCACCTGCTGACCAAAATGGAGCTGCCACTACAATTAGCAATAGATGAAGCCAGGGCAGCTGAGCTGTCCAACAAATCAGCTACAGAAATACAGCAAACAAATACCTGAGGGTTTGCCGCCAAAAATAAGACAATCCATTCTGAAACAGTAGACATAGAAGGAGACCCAAGAGAAGAAGAAGATGAGGTGCACCGCCTTAAGCTGCCTACAAGCAACAACGACAACAAAGAAAAGCCAACCTTCCCAAACGTTTGCCTCAGCTGCAGGGGAAACCACCCATGAACAGCATGCAAGTTCAGAAACACAGATTGCCTCTGGTGTGGATGGAAAGGACACCTGGCAAGAGTCTGCAGAGCTCCTCAACCCACAAGACCCGCAGCCAGAACACCATTCAGGAGAAAGACTCCCTTTAAAAATTCAAACAGGGGAGAAGACTGCTATACTATTACTAAAGATAGATTCCCCCCAGAATCCATAATTGGGCAAGCAAATAGTGGGCTGAAGAAATTTTTTTTCATTAGGATTAAATTAGAGGGATCCCCATGTCAAATGGAGGTAGACACAGGGTCATCCATGTTACTGATGTCATGGAGTACAATCAAGTGATTGGTTCCTAAAATCTCTAAAAAGGTAATTAAGCCATGTAATATTAGGCTCAGGAATTACCAAGGACGGCATATTCCTATCCTTGGTACCAGTACATTCCAGATTCAGTTTGAGAAGTTCACAGGGCGGCTTCCCATCATCATAATGGAGGAGCCCCAACCAAGTCTTTTAGGGCTCGACTGGTTTGACCCTCTCGGCCTATCTATTTCTGGCATCCACAACATCAATGAACCAGATATGTCCTAGCTTATCCATGAATTCACAACAGTCTTCGATGACGGCCTGGGTAAGTATACAGGCAAACCCCTCTCCTTTAATCTTGATCCCCAGGTAGCACCCATCCGATTGAAACCCAGGTGAGTGCCATTTGCCCTTAAGGCGAAGGTGGACGAGGCCTTAGATAAACTATTAGCTCAGGGTATCCTTGAAGCAGTAGACCATGCAAAGTGGGAAACTCCGATTGTCACCCCTGTAAAACCAGATGGGTCTATCAGAATCTGTGCTGACTACAAATGCACACTTAATAGAGTACTTCAGAACAGTGCTTATCTGTAGTCCAGCACTTACTGCACTCCCTGGGGGAAGGTAATTTTTTTGCCAAATTGGACTTAATGCAAACATACCAGCAAATTCTTGTAGACGAAACTACAGCTGAGGCCCAAACCATTGTCACGCATAGGGGAGCGTTCAAATGCCATAGATTACAGTTCGGTGTCAGTGTGGCCCCTGGAATATTCCAAAGCTTGATGGAACGTTTACTCCAGGGCATCCCGGGTGTGGTACCATATTTCGATGACATACTGGTGTCTGCCTCCAACCTAACCCAACTAACAGAACGCCTCAGAGCTGTTTTACTAAAATTTCAAAAAGCAGGCCTACTCAAATGTCAAAAAGCAGGCCTTAAATTAAAACACGAAAAATGCAAATTGGCAGAATTCCTGGGTTATAGAGTAGATGCCTCTGGCCTTCATCCTACCAAGACAAAGATGAAGGCCATACAGGAAGCCCCACACCCAAAAACAAGACAGAACTGCAAGCGTTTTTGGGCCTCATAAATTTTTACAGTTTGTTCCTGCCCCACAAGGCTTCAGTAGCTGAACCTCTGCATAGACTGTTGGACTCTAAACATCCATGGCACTGGGGCACAAGGGAAACAGCTGCCTTTCAGGCAGTGAAAAGTCTCCTGATGTCACAAAGTCTATTGCTTCAGTAGAATGAACAATTACCACTAGTACTGGCTTGTGATGCCTCCCCTTATGGTGTAGGGGCTGTGTTAAGCCATAAATTACCATCAGGATTGGAAGCACCTGTTGCCTTCTTTTCATGAACTATGTCAAAGACAGAAAGGAACTATGGGCAAATTGACCAAGAGGCTCTAGACCTGGTCACTGGAGTTAAAAGATTTCACAAATATTTGTATGGTCGAAACTTTACCCTAGTTATAGACCATAAACAGTTACTGGGATTACTCGCAGGAGACCGGCAAACCCCACAAGTCCTGTCGCCAAGTATGACCAGATGGACTGTATTCCTGGCTGCTTATTCTTATTCATTAATTCATCACCCTGGGCGACACCTTAGCCATGAGGATGCTTTGAGTAGATGCCCCTTGCCTATGGAAGTGGAGGACCCTGCACCAGCATACAATGTGCTACTTATTGAAGACCTGCGGTGCCCCTTGACTGCAGCTGAAGTAGCTAGACACTCTTCAAAAGACAGGGAAATTTCCCTGGTCATGGACTGGGTAAAGAGAGGCTGGCCCTCTGGGCCGATAGGGGACAAATTTCAACCTTACAAGGCAAGGAAGCATGAGCTGTCCACAATGAGGGGGTGTTTGCTGTGGGGCAGTAGAGTGATCATTCCAGGCCCATTGAGGAGGCAGGTAATAACAGCATTACATGATGGCCACCCAGGAATAGTGCGCATGAAGGCTCTGGGTCATAGCTATGTGTGGTGGCCCAAAATGGACCTGGCTATTACAGAATGGGTCTCAAGTTGCCAAAGGTGTCAGGAATCCAGAGCAAATCCTCCCAGAGCCCACCCCACAGAGTGGGAAAGACCTAGGGCTCCCTGGTCTCATATTCACATTGATTTTGCAGGCCCCATTCAGGGTCAAATGTTGTTAATAGTGGTAGATGCATACTCAGTGGGTGGAAGTGAAGCTGATGGCTTCCACCACTGCTGAAGCTCTAATCAGAGGCCTACATTCCCTCTTTGCTACCCATGGCACACAATTGACAGCAGGACCATTTGAAATATACCTGGCAGGGCAGGGCATACGACATATCCTAAAAGCTCCTTTCCATCCTTCCAGCAATGGACTGGTAGAAAGAACAGTGCGTTCAGTGAAGGAGGCCTTAGCTAGAATGGGGCCAGGGGACTGGCAAACAAAAATAGCAAAATACCTACTGATACAGCATGCCACCCCATGCCCTGAAACCAACCAAAGTCCTGCTGAACTGCTAATGGGCCGGAGAATAAAGACAAGCCTGGACAGATTGCACCCAAATTACTCCCCTGAAAAACCCTGTGACTCCACAACCAAGATCAGAGAATTCCAAAAAGGGGATTTAGTATATGCTAGGAATTATTCAGGCCATCCCTTATGGTTAGCAGGACAAATAACAGAAATAACAGGCCCCAGATCCTATAGAGTAATCCTTGAGGATGGGCGAATGTGGCGTCCTTTGGTGAAATAGACCAATTACGAGGTTGTTGGGGACCCAAGGCACACTTGCAAGCATCGGAAGACACCCCCAGTCTTCCAGAAAAAGATTTATTCGCAGGTGACCATTTTGAAGCAGAACAGGGAGACAACGCTGGAGACAAAATAGCAGAAAGAAAAGACTTACCCCGGGAGAGCAACCACATTCCCACATTGCCAGCGACATCCGAAGCCAGAGAACAATCCTCAGCTGTTCCAGAGGCATCTTCGGCACAAACACCTAATCCAACTTCGAGCGGAGATCCGAGAGGACCAGACGACGCCCGGCCTACCTCCAGGACTACGAGTATGCCATCTAATGATGGAGGAGTGCTGTGTCCTGCCTTCAATCCGGTCTGCACCTGACGAGGGATCCAGGAGCACCCTGATTGGTCGAGACACAGCTGGTGCCGACTATAAAAGACCTGTCAAAGTGCCGGGCGTGCTGCTGCTGTGTTAGCCAGGCAGCCACCTCGTTAGCAGTCACTGTTAGCTGAATAAACCTGTTAGCCTTGAATAATGTCTCGCCTCAGTTTGTAAGCCCCATGCTGGGACGCTTCAATTTGTATCTATTGTGTGCTCGTGTATTATTGCGGTTGAAGCTGAAGTAGTCATTGACAGATAGGACATTGTAGCAGATAATTTTGTGTACTACGCTTAGGTCAAACCGAATGCTGCAGTGGTGAAATCCATTTTTTTTGTTGTGTGGGTCTGTGGGCGTGGCTTGGTGAGTGTGGCAGGGGAAGGATACTGCAAAATCCCCATTCCCTCCCCACTCCTTGGGGAAGGATATTGCAAAATCTCCATTCCCACCCCATTCTGGGGCCAGCCAGAGGTGGTATTTGCCGGTTCTCCGAACTACTCAAAATTTCTACTACCGGTTCTCCGAACTACTCAAAATTTCTGCTACCAGTTCTCCAGAACCTGTCAGAACCTGCTGGATTTCACCCCTGGAATGTTGGTACATTCCAACACTATCTGATTCTCCTAACCATCTTGCTCAGACTGAAGAAGCTACTTGGATGGAAAGTGAAATGTCTCAAATCAACAAGGAAACAAGTCCAATTGCCATGACTCAACTTCCAGACACAGGAGGATTAATTTGTTAATGTGCCTGGTAAGGTATTTGGCATAACTCTGATCAAGGACAGCCAAATTTGGGAAGGCAAGTGTCACTTTATACCAAGTAGTGGATAAGCAGACCAGTGATAGCCAATGTGGCTTTAGGTTCATGCTTCAATATGCTAGACCCCAATTAAAATACCGGAACAGAAAAACCATTTAATTTACAATTAATTTAGAATGCTCCAAACTAAAAAATATTTCCTTTTACAAGAAAGGAAACATGGAATTTATATTTCTTTTTATAGTTTGTACAACAAAGATACTTCAAAGTAAAAGTTAATTGGATTAGGAAAATCATCTATCCAGTTAGGTCATGAAAAATTAGATATTCAATAATAATAATAAGAAGAAGAATTGGAAAGAGAATTGTATTCTGAATAAAAGTAAAAGAAATATTTGTAAAGGAAAGAGGCAGAATGGGCATTGATAAAGATACATTCACAGTGCTTTTCTCAGCACTGTGCTCAAATACTTGCTTTGTTCGTTGAAGCTTGGGAACAGCAGAAAAGGAAAATATTTTATTTATAATGTATCAAACATTTCAGCCAGTCCTAGTTTCTAAAAGAAAAGGCTTTTTTTAACTTTCTTCTTGAAGGTTAAGGCTTATGGCAAATTACTAATAATATATTTGAAAGGGGAAGAGAAATAAGGCTAATTAACATAAAAGAAAATTCATGTTAGTTACCAGTGCAACAGTACTACAAAAACCATATTGCAAGCATTGCAAAGGCCATACTGTGTGTCCCTTACCAGACTTTGTTCTTCAGCAGGTTTTGAAGAATATATACCATTAGTAAGCCAAGGTTTAGCTGCAGAATGTTAGTATGTCAGTTGTCTGTGCTATTCTAAGCTCTTAAGGAATTATCTATTCGATTCTTAGTATTTATTGTTATTATCTTTTCATTGTTTTTATTTTCTTGTAGCTTATTTTGATGTGTCTCCTCCACCACTCCTTCTGATTTCTCATCTATCTTCTGAATATTTTGTTCATCTTTTCCTGCCATTTATTGAAGATCTTCTACACTCACTTATTTATCTTTAGACAATCCCATCATCTCCTTATGATTCTTTGCCACACTTTCATAAAAACTTTTAGCCATCATTAACATTTCTTCATAGAACTTTATTGTCTCCTGCTGAATCATTTTGTACCAAATTAATATATTAAAAATTACTCAATATCTCTAATATTCCAGTGTCCCAATATCTAAAAAAACTCCAAAAAAGGCAATTATTAATAAAATTTATCAATCCCAGAATTATTCCTCCAAATCCACTAGCTTTCTAGTCCTTAAAAGCTATAAATATATACTTTACAGTCTTTATAGTTTCCAACTTACACCTTCCCAATTGTCCAAATTTTAGAGTCTTATTTGTCTTTTCTTCTTTTTCTCTCCTCTCTTTCTCCCCCCCTTTCTATCACTTTTCTTCTTTTGCCTCATAGGATGATCTATCAAATGATGTTAGTGAATCAAATCCAGCTTGGCCCACCTGGTTTCCTCAAAACTTTCAAATCCACCTTTCAATGAACGGTTCAATAGAGTTTTGGTATTTATAGTTCAGTTGCTTTAAAAATCTTCAAACAGCTCAGTAGATATTTCCAAGCCTCCAAATTGCCTACTAAGATAAAGTCAAGGTTAAATAGCCTTCCAGGTGTTGTTTGCTTTCTCTCCTTTCATCACTTTCAGTCAAATTTCCCACATTGCAGTAATCTTCCTCCTCCAGTAGATGGCTCCCCTGCTCCCAATTCCAGCATTCAACAGAATATAAAAGTCAAAACAGCTGACTGTCAGCCATTCAGGGGGGTTGAAGATAGAGTTTAGAAAAGCAATTTCTCTCAATAATCACTTTTCACAATGTTGTTCGACTTTTTCCAGGCTTTCTGTGTTTTAAAACATCCTATAAATATTTCTTTTGCATCTGAGTCTTTAATCTTTAGTCTTTCTCTTTAATTTTTAGTCTTTAATCTTTCTCCATAAATCCAATCGCTGCTTTCTTACTATTTGGAAATTGTTTTTTAAATTTTTAACTTGGGTTAAATCTTTGGGGTAAAAGTTGGAAGTTATCTCACCCAGTTTCACTTCTCTGTCCATGCACTGCTCCAGCACAAGATCTTAGTGTCCCGGTTGTCCCAGCTTGTGACAGACCAAGATGGCTATCATCCCTGCTGCCATTCGGGAGAGCTTTCTTCAGATCAACGAGGAAATTGCAGCTTCCTCATGATCGATGAAGCACCTCTCCTTTCTTCACCACCCCTCCAGGGCGGCTTGACCTCATAGGGGTCATAAATTAGAGGTGAAATGAATCTTGTTTCCTTGCTCTCAATTCTCAAGAATAAGACCGGAGTCCAGGAAAGAATAAAAGTAATATATTTGCAAGACAAAAATAAGAACATCTCAGTCTGTGTCTACATGGTGAAGAACAAAGAGAACAAAGGAAAGATTAACACATGCGCAGTACAGGTATCACATGACTGCATATCAGTGTACATTATTGTTTCAGAATAAGAGTCCTGCTGATAAATTAAAATGAACGTAGTGACACTCCCGGCAAGCAGTTGCCGGCTGCATTTCACGGAGCCCGGTGGAGCTCCGCTATTTTCCAGCCGTTCCCGCTGTGATGTCAACTGGAAGTGTCTAGGTCAGCATTTTAACCACTACACCAAACTGGATTTCTTTAACAGAATTCATACTAAAGATGAAAAAATGGAGAAACATTGTGATCTGGAAATGCTACTACAAAGATAATAGATTACATGTAGTCCACTGTAAAGAATAAATATTTGTCAGAAGAAGTAAATAAAAAGCATGAATGAAGGCAAATACATGTGTCCCATGTGTCCCAGGATAATGTTACAAGATCCAATCTGGTTGGTCACTGGGACCAGAGGTTTAGTCATCCGAGCTTTCGGACTCGAGCTGGAACCTATCCTCAGGGAACTACGGTACTCTTTACTGGAATATGTGCTTTGGGTTATTCTATTATTCATATTTATGTGGTGCCTTCCTATTGGTTGATTGGAGTGTTGATGGCAGGCAATAGCAATAGCACTTAGACTTATATACTGCTTCATAGTGCTTTACAGCCCTCTCTAAGTGGTTTACAGAGTTAGCATATTGCCCCCAACAATCTGGGTCCTCATTTTACCAACCTCGGAAGGATGGAAGGCTGAGTCAACCTTGAGCCGGTGAGATTTGAACCACCGAACTGCAGCTAGCAGTTGGCTGAAGTAGCCTGCAGTGCTGCACTCTAACCACTGCGCCACCTCGGCTCTTCTATCAGGCGATTGGCTGTTGTTTCCTTGTGCTGCCAAGCACTTGGCTCCTAAATACCTGATAAGCTAGTGGTAAATTAGCACTTCTGTTGATTGACAAGGGGCCTGTTTCCCAGGCTTCAATAATTACCCTCGCTATCTTTGTACCTGCACAGTCAACAATCTTAGAAACTGCAAAATTGAATGTATGTCCTTGTTCATTGCAATGTGAGGCTACCAATGAGTTTGGGTCTCCTAGTCTGACCGTTCACTTATGTTCTTGCAGTATGGTGGTTAGCTTCCTCCTGGGCTGTCCTACATACTGTGTTTCCCTGAAAATAAGACCCAACCAGAAAATAAGCCCTAGCACGATTTTTCAGAATGCTTGTAATATAAGCCCTACCCCCCAAAATAAGCCCCAGTTAAGAACGTCAGCCCTGGGGGGGTGGGGGTAGCATAGGTCTGATATTATAATTGAATTGTGAATGCCTGTGGCCTCTGTTGTTTGATTGCAATGCAATAGGAGATAAAGATAGGTGTTATTTAATAAATAGATTTGGTGTTTGCATAGAAAAATGTATGTTTCTCATCTTCAGTCTTCACAGAAGAAAAACAAGATTGTTGAACAACTCTTAGTGTTAGGGCAATTTCCCTAGTAGCCAGTGAGAGAGCACCTTGCAGTATGGAATAACAACTATATCAACAACAATAATAATGATACCTTTCAAACATTCTTGAAAAATGCTATCATATTCTCTCTGTACTGTACTGAACACTGTATCATATTCAGTGTTCTCCTGTCATATCAGATATAATCTGTTTTTTTAATACCGTGTTTCCCCGAAAATAAGACAGGGGCTTATATTTTTTGACCCCCCAAATATGGCCTCGGCCTTATTATCGGGGGGGGCTTATTATTTTGGGGGTGCAGTAGGCGGCGAGCGTGGGTCTGCATGTCCCATCGCCGCTGCCTCGCCTCCCCTCCCTGCCGCCACCGCCTCGTGGAGCAGGACTCAGTAAGGCTTGTTGTGCCGTTGCATGCACGAACTGCAGGACTGCCGCAAACTTCATCATACTGGCACAGCTGGGGTCCTGCTGCCGTTGGTGCATGCAACGGCACAACAGGCCTTGCAGAGTCCTGCTCCACGAGGCAGCGGCGGTGGCGGGACGAGTCTCACAGAGACTCATTTCTGGCAGGTGGAACATGTTGGGCCGCGAGATGCACGTCCTACCTGGGACTTGTAGCTCCGTCGCGTTCCTTGGCGTTGTGTCCACTGACGCTCCCCCGCCTCCGGCACTCGAGGGAAGCGGGAGGGAGAAGAAACTCCCGCGGGCTGCCTGAGGAGGGGAGCCAGGA
>QLTV01002718.1:3356832-3373015 GCA_003457575.1 Thermophis baileyi | reverse complement strand
TAACAACAACAACAACAACAACAACAACAACAACAACAATGTAACAGTGATACCCATTGCCATCGGGGCACTTGGTACCATGTCCAAGAATTTCACAAAACACATCAAGAAATTGCAGCTTCCTGCAATAACACCAGCGGAACTGCAAAAGACTGCGCTACTCGGAACATCATATATTTTAAGAAGATACTTGGTTGATACCTAGGATGCTGTCAGCAACCCGTATCAACCATTAGCACCAGTCAGTGGTATTTGTGACACATCTTTAAATGTTCAGTTGACTGAGTTTCATGTTTAATGAATAAAAGAGATGATAATCATCATCATCATCATCATCATCATCATCATCATCATCATCATCATAATTCAGTTCCTAAAACAAATACGTCTTAAAATTTATAGAATGGCTTACAGCCTTTGCCTCCCTCCAAACATTTTTACACTGGTTGGGTCCAGGTGTTGCCTCTGCAAGGTTGCTCTTCTGGTTGCTACTGAGTTCTAGGCCAAGCTCTAAGCCAAACTCTAGCCAGGAAGCATACCACAATGGGCTGCTTACTAGAGATTGTGGTCCTGGCAGTTGACTGATAGCTGTCTCAGAATAACAGAGTTGGAAGGCACTTTGGAGGTCTTCTAGTCCAACCCCCTGCTCAAGCAAGAAACCCTATACCATTTCAGACAAATGATTTCCAATCTGTCTTTAAAACCTCCAGTGTTGGAGCGCCCACAATTTGCCTGCAATAATTGTACTTTCTCAGAAGTTGCTTCCTACTTCCTCATTTGTCTTCTCCTCCTTCTCTCTCAATACACCCACACTTTTGTAGAATAAGTACCTTATTCTACATAGGTATTCTTATTCCACCTTTTGTGGAATAAGAATACCTATGGATGTTGGCACATTCGTAAAAATGTCAGGATGTGGCTAAATTAGCCAGAGACCTGAAATACATGTGTAGATCCTTATGTGTAATCTATGTGAGTAGTGGAATGACTGAATGAATGAATGAATGAACCCACCTCCTTCATGTTTTCGGGGCTGTAAACTTCGATGGTTCTTTGGGAGAAGAAAGGAGCTTTGGGGAAGTGGGAATGGGAAATGTTTCTGCCCGGCTAAACCTGCTTTTCCCAAATGCAGACAGCAACCTTAGATTCATTCCCTCATAATAATATTGTTAGATACAAAGCTGCAGCAAACTTTGTATGATAATTTTTGGTGCTTTTTTGTGATGTGAGACTTCACTTTATCTTATTTCTTCCTTCTTCCACATGTCTCAAATGTGGTTAGGGAAGTTAGGGAACCTTAGAGGTTTCCTAGCTATCTGGACAGATTTTATAGTTCTAGTGCTCCAAGCTATTTCATCAGGCCAGAAACAGAATTGAATCCAAGAACTGACCTGCTGGAGCTTTCATAAGCTGGTGCCCTCCACCCTTTCCTATAGAAAATACTTGTTATATTTTGCTTAGAAATCTCACACTATTTCATTGAATGTAATGTAACATAATTTAAACTGGAAACAATGGAAATCATTTTGTTTTTGCTTACACCCAATTATGTATTGATATTTGTAAGAATACTGTAGCAAATAGTTTATGCTATGTAAGAATAACTACAAATGCACCTTTGATTCCCTTTTTCATTCTGCTCCTATTATTCACATTCAGATTTGACCCATTGTACATATTAAAATGAAGCTGGGGGTATGGGTTCAATTTGAAACCATAGCAACAAGAAATGATGGCTTGCATGTTTGAATGAATGTGATTATCATTATCTCTAATGATAATTTGTTCACACTGGGTAGTGGAAAAGTATTTAGTTTTAAATAGTGGTAAAAAGAAACAGGTAAGTTCACACTGAATTTTTGATGGGGCTTGTTTTGTCATAAGAAATAATCTTTTGTGGACATTACAAGTTGTTTCTTCATTTGAAACAGTTGTGTTGCCTTGTGTAAGAAACAGATATAATCTCACTTACTAGTTTTTTGGGAGAACCATGTTGTGTTTTGTAACTGTTCTGTTTCAAAGGAATGAGCCAAGCATATTTGTTCTTGCTCCCTTGCCAAGTAGTCCTCTTTACATAGTTCTTTCTTCTGCTGTGTGACCTGATACTGAATTTCTCACTCATGGTGACACCTGCTGTGCAAAGGATGGTGGCTTTTTGGAAGTTCTGTGAGGCATTGGGTCCTCTTCTCTTAGAGCAGGGGTGTCAAACTCGCGGCCCGCGGGCCAGATGCATCACGTGCTGGCCCCGCCCCTGCCTGGTTTAGCGAAGGGGGAAAAAGTTCCCATACATCACGTGACGCTGCTGTGATGACGCGAGTTTGACACCCCTGTCTTAGAGGGAAAACAGTGAGAAAGTTCAAAGCTTCTTTTGGCATTCAGAACTTCTCAGATTCAAAGAAATTTCCTTCATTATGAATTTAAACTTTTTAAATACTGTTACAGGTAGTTTTCAACTTACAACCACATTGAGCCCAAAAATCCTGTTGCTAAGCAAGACATTTGTTAAGTGAGTTTTGACCCATTTTATAATCTTTCTTGTCACAATTGTTAAGTGAATTATTGCAGTTGTTAAGTTAGTAAAACAGTTGTTAAATAAATCTTGCTTCCCCATTGAATTTGCTTGTCAGAAGGTCACAAAAGATGATCACATGACCCCGGTCACTCCAACCGTCATAAATATGAACCAGTTTCCAAGTGTCTGAATTTTGATGCTGCAATGTTCATAAGTGTGAAAACCCAACTTCAGAGCTGAAGAAGCTTCTTGGATGAGAAGCAAAACATCTTAAAAGAAAAACCAGAGAGTTCAGTTGCCTCTTGAAAAAGCACCTTTGGGACAACCATGACCTGGATGATTGAGAATCTCCATAGACAAGTGTGAAAAACTGTCATAAGTTACCTTTTTCCATGCCATTGTAACTTTGAATGGTCATTAAATGAATGGTTGTAAGTTGAAGACTACCTTTACTGCATTCTCTTATCTCTTGCATCTTCTTCTTTCCCTGACCCCACCCTGCAGTTTGTTGTGAAACTGTCTCCTTTAGTTAGTATCTCTTCTTCATCTTTCCCCACCTTTTTTTTCTCCATAGTGGGTGGAGCTAACCTCCAAGAATGGCATGACACCGTCCCTGGAGGTTAGCTCCACCCTATGAGAAGAGGCATATCAGGTAAGACCAACGCCCCTTCCAAATGAATATTCACCTTTCAGGTGGGAGGAACTACTACTTGAATAGCATGTGTACTGCATCTGGTTGAAGGAGTTTAAGGAGGAGGAAAATGGGCATTGGTCCTACCTGATATGCCATTTCTCGTAGAGCTGGTAGAGAGAATCCAGGAATGGGTGTTGCTCTGTTCTTCTTCTGCCTGGAGACTGAGCATGTGATCTTTATTTCCTTTTATGGTCACTCCTCCCTCGTCTGGTGATTCCCCAGTTCAACGAAGACATAGCGATGAATAGACATGTGACCTGCAAAATAGTAGCCCCTCCTGGACTGTGGACCAGACGTTAATAAGGGTGGGGCTGGATTCTCTCTACCAGCTCTATGAGAAATGGCATATCAGGTAGGACCAATGCCCATTCTCCCTAGAGCTGGATCGAGAGAATCCAGGAATGGGACATACCAAAGCTGGCCTGTCCCCAACGGGTGGATAGCAGTCTGGTCCTAAGTCCCAACAGTATTATGAACCCTCTGGAGGACTCGCCTCCCTAAGGCCACTTCCGCTGAAGCAAAGGTGTCCAACTTATAATGCCTGATGAATGAAGATGGGGAGGACCATATAGCTGCTCAACACACCTCCTCAATAGAAGTTCTTGGGCCCTATGAAACCAGGAATTTACTTTGGGAATGAAAGAAGGGTCCAATCTCAGGACCACCCTGTCCGGGTGGAAGATACATAGGTCTTGTCTCACAGAAAGAGCCGCCAGTTCAGAAATCCTCCTGGCCAATGTAATAGCCACAAGGAAGGCCACCTTAAATGTGAGGAATCGCAGACTGGCTGATCTTAATGGCTCAAAGGGACTCTCTGTGAGGGCCTGTAAAACCTTCATCAGGTCCCAAGTGGGATATCCACAGGTGGTGCAAGTAAGTAGCGCCCCTGAGGAATCTGCGCATGGTGGGATGCTTGGTGAGGTACTCTAGGCTTCCACACGACAAAATGGAAGACAGCGCCACCACTTGTCTCCGTATAGTATTGGGCGTTAACCCTTTGTCCAACCCCTCCTGGAGGAACTCCAGGAACTGGGCCACTGAAACCGCTGATGGTTCAGTCCGTGACCTGGAGCACCAGGTGCAAAAGGCCTTCCAGGTAGTGTTGTATACTCTGTCTGTGGATTGCCTTCTAGAGGCTTGTATAGTTTGGATGACCCTGGAGGAGAAATTTTCCCACCTCAGGGCCCTCCGCTCAAGTGCCAGGCAGTCAGTTGGAGCCACTGAGGCTCCAGATGGACCAAGGCTCCCTGGCTGAGGGAGAGTCTGTCCTGAGGTATCCTCCAGGTTGTGCCACAGACAGGTTGACCACGTCTGCAAACCATGGTCTCCTGGGCCAATAGGGAACTATCAGTACTACCTCCGCCTTTTCCGTCAGCACCTTCCTGATGACTGCTGGTAGCAGAGGAAGGGGAGGGAAGGCATACAGAAGTCTCCGAGGCCACGGACTGTGGAGGGCATTGACTCCCTCTGCCCCCTGTGACTCGAATCTGCTGAAGAACCTTGGCAGGTGAGTGTTGTCTGGGGAGGCAAACAGATCCAGGACTGGGACACCATAGCAACCTGACAGTTCCTGAAATAGTGAGGGGTGCAGGCGTCATTCTGAATGGTCCACTGTCACCCTGCTGAGACAGTCTGCCTGCATATTCTGTGTCCCAGAGATGTGCTCTGCCTTCAAGGACTGAAGGCCCAGATGTTCTGCCTCTGTCATGATGGACCTGGAATGAGTCCCCCCTTGTCGATTGATGTGAGCTTTGGCGGTCACGTTGTCTGTTAAGACCAGAACGTGTCACCTGACTCTGGTGTTCTTGAAGCTTCTTAGGGCCAGATGAACCACCCTGAGCTCTAGCCAATTGATCTTGTGGGACAGGTTCGCCTGGTTCCACCGGCCCTGGGCTATCAGTGACTGGCAGTGGGCCCCCCAGCCGTAGAGGCTGGCATCCGTCATGATGGTCAGATGGTTGGGCTCCTTGAACAGGCAGCCCTTGGTGATAGCCTGGGACATCCACCACCAAAAGGACTGCAGTATCATTTGAGGGACCCTTACCCTGTCCTGTGAGTTGCTCCTGCCAGATCTTTGGTAGGGCAGGAGGAACCATTGGAGAGTCCTGGCATGCAGTCGTTCCCACTGAATGATGGAAATGCACGACATCATTTTTCCCAGGAGCTGAGACAGGAGTGCCAGAGGTACTGAGCCCTTGGCCATGATGTGCCTTGCTAATTGTTGCAAGCTGTCTTGTCTCTCCAGTGAGAGGGAGACCATGCATATGGATGTGTCTATTATGGCTCCCAGATGGAGCAATTTGCTGGTTGGAGAAAAGTGACTTTTCTTGGTGTTGATCGAAAAGCCATAATCTCATAGTACCTGGGTTGTGGTCTGTAGGTCCACCTCTGCTTGGGCTGCAGATGAGGGCTGGATTAGAATGTCATCCAGATAACACTGGACTCTGATTGGGATCGATCGCAGGTGGGCCGCCAGAGCTGCCAACAGCTTCGTGAAGGCCCTTGGTGCTGACGAGAGGCCGAATGGCATGGCCTTGTATTGGTAGTGTTTGTCTGCATAAGAAAAATGAAGGAACTGCCTGTCGACAGCCCTGATCAGTATATGGAGATATACCTCTGTCAAATCTATGGAGGTGAGGAAGTCGCCCTCTCGTATACTCTCCAGTATCGACTTGAGTGACTGCATCTTGAAATGCTTGTATTCCAGACACTTGTTCAGATGCTTCAGATCTAAAATTGCTCTCCAATCCCCAGAGCTCTTTTGGATTACGAATAATATTGAATAAAATCCCTGTCCCTATTGTTCCAGAGGGACAAGTTGAATAGCCTGGCTGTCCAGCAGATGCTGAATTGTTGTTTCCATCAGGCCTCTTTTGGATGCATCCCTGGAGACGGGGCATCTGATAAAAACCTTTGGGGGTGTGTGAGAAATTTCAGAGTCAAACCTGAACTCACCGTGCTGAGGACCCACTTGTCCGATGTTGTAGCCTCCCATTGATGAACATGGAGGCTGAGCTGGCTGCCGATTGGCGGTATGGCTCTGCAGTCATTTCGAACGACGATAGGGGTGACTTCCTGCTCCACAAAAGGGCCGCTTGCCCTGAAATGGTTGACTACTCCGAAACTCCAACCTATCTGGTTGTCTGTCCTGCCTGCCAGAGTATGGTCTCTGGAACTGGTGGTAGTCGAGTCCCGTGTCTGGGGCTCGAAATGTCTGCCTCCTATAATATGGTGAGGGGTGTCAATTGCCCCACCTGTAAAGGGAAGGCATGGTCTTGCCCTTGCCTTTGGTCTCAACAAGGATGGGTTCCAGTACATCCCCAAACAGCTTGTTGCCTGAGAAGGGAGGTGATGCCAACTTCCATTTATTCTTATTGTCAGCCTGCCAATGCTTAAGCCATAGCAGGCAACGGGCTGTGACCAAGGAGGCTATAGACCTAGATGCAAACTTAGCCGCATTCAGAGTGGCATCAGCTGAAAACTCAGTTGCAGCCACAAACTTGTTCATGTCTTAATGTACCCTAACATCGTCTAGGGGAATCCGTTCTTGCATCTGGCAAAGCCAGAGCAAAGAAGCCCTAATAAAAACTGAAGCTGACGTGGCGGCCTTAACTGCCCAGGCAGCTGCCTGGTGGGCCTTGCACAAGGACAATTCCGCTTTCTTGTCATCTGACTTTAAACAATCCATTGCATCCGCTGGCAGGAGTGCAACAGATGTCAACGCTGCCACCGGTTTATCCACTGTAGGAATCTGCAAGGCCTCAGAAAGGTCTGCATCAACATTATAGAGCTTCCTTTCTGACCTTGACGGAGGAAGACCCGCCCCTGGATTGCTCCACTGCCTCTGGACCACGTCCAGAAATAGCTTGGGCGATGGAATTACCTCAGTCTCAACAGTCGGCTCTGAAAAGAGCAAATGACCGGAGTCCCCAGGACTTGGAGCTGAATCTGGAACAGGATCAGACTCCAAATTTGTTATGGCTTTGGCCTTACAAAGCAAGGACTTGAATAAGTCCGGCTTAAAAAGGCCTGTGAAAGGCGATGGATCCGGGTTCATCCCTTCATCCTCTGAAAAGGCCATAAATTCTTCCTCCTCAACCGAGGAGTCACCGCTCCTAAAGGAAGGGGCTAGACAGGGAAGACTCTGAGGATCCAACCAGGCTTCTTGAGGCATGGGTTGCAGTTGTTGGGTCTGGTAATAGGAAACTCCCTGGGGAGGTTGATTCCTTTACTGCAAACCTGCAGCTATTCCCTGCGTAATAGCTTGGGAAATAATCAATTTCAAATGCTCAGGCAATTCAGAACCAGTATCCTCCTCTGGGTGGATCCCTGCTGCAGTAGGAGTAAAGGTAGTTGCAGGCATAACTCTAGGAAGGGGGAGTGGCTCCTCTGTTCCTGTTACAGGCAAGCTGGGATTTGCAAGAGAAAAGGCTTCAGACCTATCCATTACTTCTCCTAAAGTTGGATAACTTGACTCTCTGGCGCCATCTGGTGACCAGGCGCGATAAGAAGCAGGCTGCAAAAGGCCTGAATCATTAGTAGGACCCAATGGCCATTCTTCCTAAGGGCGGAAAAATTCCACTCCTCCCTTGGGGGAACCTCCCCGATCCTGGCTTTTCCTAGCCTTATGGATCTTGGCCAGTTTCTTTTTCAATGGCCTTTTGGCGCCTTTTGGTGTCCTTTTTGGCTGTCTTGGAGCCTCTGCCACTCACAGTGGCTACTGTATGGCTCCTAGTCATTGCTCCCCTGGCCACCACTCTCTGGCTTGAGGCTCCCTGCCTCTGGGTTGGGGAAGCTATAGGGCAAGCCCTATTGTTCCCCTGTCTGCGGCTGCTGGCTGGTGGAAGGCGCCCGAGATGCCATTTTCCACCGCGTCGATAGGCAGACTGGCCTGCAATGGGCTGCTGCTGCCGCAGCTCAAATCTGCGCCCCACACGCTCCCACCGCTCCACAGTGTGTCCAGATGAAACTGGGCAGTGACTGAGTCTCCCTCCGCCTTCCTGGTGGGAATGCCTGGGCCTCGGCTCGGAATGGAGCCCAATTTAAAAAGGCCTCTTTCCACCGATTGCGGCTGGCAGGGACCTCGGCTGAATGGAAATCGGCAAGAAGGCAGCTAGCCGCCTGATCGCAGAGAGCGATCTACTCAATAATAAATGATTTTCTCCCCTTCTGCTCACGATTGAGAGAATCCAGAATCGAAGGCGAAGCTCACTTGTTTCACACGTCTCTTCTGCACTGAAGACTGAGTCGAACTGGGGAATCACCAGACGAGGGAGGAGTGACCATAAAAGGAAATAAAGATCACATGCTCAGTCTCCAGGCAGAAGAAGAACAGAGCAACACCCATTACTGGATTCTCTCAATCCAGCTCTAGGGAGAATGCAAGTGCCTTTTTTCTACCCAAATTGAATAAGTAAAAAAGGAAGTATCATTCATTCTTTTTACACACTGATAATTTTTAAGACCAAAGAGAAAGGTGTCATGTCATGCTATTGTTTGTATGCTTCTTGCAGCAGCTAACTAAGTGGTCCATTATTTCTTCTTCTTTGCAGAGGCTAACTATTTGGCTTTTCTGTCTATTACTGTTTTCTCAATTCTGGCTTTGTATGCATTTGTTTTTAAGGCTTAGTCTTGTGCAGCTAGAATTAGCTTTTCTTTTTCTTCAACTTTCCTGCTCTTAGCCAAAATTTGTTGTTATCTGCTTTGCCTGCTAGCTTTTAATGTAGCGGCCATGTATATTTTGCCTTGTCATGTCTCCTTTCTGTTCTTCATTTGGTCTTTGCTCTAGGTCAGTTTGGCATCTCTAGTATTCAGTTAGCCTTCATGGTGTGCTAGCTTCAGTGCATCTTCTCTACTGTCCTTCAGATATTGTTCCAATGCCCTTTTTTCCTTCTTCAAAACTCTTGTAAACATGCAACTTCCATACCCACTTATTTTTCTTGGTAAGTAGCATCTGTCAACATCTGTTCATGGATGGAAGGCATTGTAATTATTTTTCTGGTCTTCCTATCCACCAGTTCTGATTGTAGTTCTGCTTGAATCCAATCCATTATTCCAGCAGTGTTTCTAAGGACTGGAATTGCCCAGGTGTTAATTGCCTTGATGGTATTTCCTTCACTGAGTTTGGACTTCAAGATCTTCTTCACTTTCATGATGTATTTATTTCTAATCTTCCTCCTGACTTCCATGTGTTTGATGTTGTCAGCTTGAAGGATTCCCAAGTATTTGCAGTGATCATTTTCATTCAGGCTCTTGATGTTATTTCCATAGGGCATCTTGATTCCTTCAGTTTTCACTCTTTTTCCCCTGTTGATGGAGAGGGTGACAAATTTGTCCAGTTCAAACTCCATTGCAAACTCCATTGCTCTCTCTATATAGATCATGTGAGCAGCAATTCTATTTCAGATAGTGTTTTCCATATAGCTTCAGATCATCCATGTGAAAGAAATGTGATGTGCCCTGGCTTGACTTGTTCAATACTGTTGGCAGAGGAATCAGTGCAGTGTCAAAGAGAAGTGGTGATAGTGAGTCTCCTTGAAAGATTCCTCTCTTGATATTAACCTTTCTCAGTGTATCACCTTTGATCAGCAGCTGTGTCACTGAAGTTTGCACAAAGTTTCTAATGATTTTACTGACACTTGTTATTTCTAGGCACTTGATTATCCAGTCATGTGTCAGGGAATCAAATGCCTTCTTGTAATCAATCCAAACTCCATTCTACTTGGTCTTCCTTCTGCAATTCTCCAAAATCATCTTGTCAATTAGGAGCTGATCTTTTGTTCCTCTAATGTCTGGGCAGTTTTCTACTCAGGTAAAAAAAGCATGCTTTTGACTAGATCAGCGGTTCTAAACCTGTGGGTCGCGACCCCTTTGGGGGTTGAACGACCATTTCACAGGGGTCACTGCGCGCGTTAGCCCCCCATCTTGGTGCCACCGTCACTGCAGGGGTGAAATGCTCCCGGTTCGGCCGTGCCTGCGGGTCGCCGGATAGCCGGTAGCGACACAAGCAGGAGACTTCGCCCACCCGCCCGGACGCCGCCATTTGGGTTCTTTTACCCTCTGCGCATGCGCNCTTGCGCGTGCGCAGAGGGTAAAAGAACCCAAATGGTGGGGTCCGGGCGAAGTCTCCCGCTTCCTATGCTATCAGCTGTCCGGCGACCCGCAGGCAAGCCCGAACCCGGAGCATTTCGCCCCTGGTGCCACGCCCCCTTTGTCACCTCATCCCATGCAGGGAGGAGGTGGGGATGGGGTCACGGTGGGGGTGGGGGTGTCACGGCGGCGGGGTCACGGGGGGTCGCGCCTTTAGAAAGGTTGAGAACCACTGGACTAGATGCTGTTGGATTACCAATTAGCAATTTGAAAGTCGTTGGTAAGTAAGTAATTGACCTGTAGTTGCCTGGTGCTGTTCCCTTTGTTGAATTTTTCATTATTAGGTAGTTTTGCCAGGTATTATTATTACCGTTTGTCTCATAGTCAGCCAGATGTTTAAACTGAATTTGGCATTTTTACCCCCCTATTGATTCCTTCCCATGGACCTGGGAAAGGCAGATGTTGAAATTTCATGGTTTTATAAGTATCATCACAGGATGTAAGCTGTTCAAGTAAATCTGCCTTTTGCAATTGATTGATGGAGAATTTGTCAATGCCAATGGTGTTCAAATGGTGCTCTAATTGTTTTTGGATTTCACCCAAAGCACCTATTACTATTGGTGCTACCTTTGCTTTCTTTTGCCATAGTTGTTCTATTTCTATTTGCTGGTCTTTGTATTTTGTTATCTTCTCCAGTTCTTTCTCTTCTATTCTTCCGTTTCAGGTACTGCCATGTGCTCTAACCAGACAATTGTCTGGAGTGTTATGTGGCAGGTGTCTGTATTTGAATTCTAAAGTACCAAGGCACTTTAGCTTCTTCATTTTCTATGACTTTCTATATTTTATGGTCCCACCAGTTCTTGCTTGCAGGTAAATGATATTTCTTGCAGATCTTCCAATGTACCATTGTTACTCTTCGTTGTGCTGTTATTTGTAGAGACTTGGTGCAGACTTCTTGCAGCAGCTAATCAGATGATCCACTGTTTCTTCAGCTTCTTTGCAGAGGTGGCACTTGCTATCTGTTGCTGTCTTCTCAATTCTGGCTTTGTATGCATTTCTACTTAAGGCTGGGTTAGGCCATCTTTCTTCGACTTTCCTGCTCTTAGCCATTGCCACATCTTATTATTAACTGTTTTTCTGCTATATTTTAATGTACTGCCATATAATGCTTTGCCTCCCCCATGCCTCTTTTCTGTTCTTAATTTGGTCTTTCTTGTAGTCAGTTTGGACTCTACACCATAGTAGGCTTATTATTATTATTATTTGTGGGAAACAGAGTAGCAAACCCATCAAAGAGAAAACAGTTCTTCTTCTTCTGTATCTTACATGTCATAAACAGAAGCAGTACCAGTGAATGAATTAGCACATACTACCTCAATTTGATGCCCTAAGGGTATATTAGTAATGGCTGGGGAAGGCTGAATTATGCTCCCGTCCCTTCATGTATTCACTTTCATTTTGACACATTCTTTTGTTTTCCATTTATAAGCTTCATTCCCCCCCCCCCCAGTCCATGCAAGCATGCACCCTTCTTCTATTTTACTCTTTTCTCCTTAACTTCTGCCAAGAAAAACATCCTGATGTACAATTTCTGGTATGTTCCATGCTACTGTTCTCTCATCTATGATGGCTGCTTTGCCTGCAGAAGAGAAATTCTGTCATTTAAAAAAAAATCCATGTAGGCACCAACTTCTGATGAAACTGTGAAGGCTAAATAATGCATAAGCCCCAGAGAGCACACTATGTGCTATCTACCTTGCCAAACCTCTGGCCCTCTTTCTAAATCAATACTATGTACTGCTGTGATGGTTCACAGCATGATATGCATTTGGCATACTGAAGCAGTTAAACTTGCTTTATAGTAGCACAGGCTTCCCCCCCCCCCTGAAAGAAACTTTTCCTCAAATATATCAAATATATATTTATATTACTGCCATAGAAAAGGTCAGCAATGATCACTCCTTCTTTGTAACACAGACAACGGAATGATATAGTCTGTGTGGCAGATACAAAAATGGGGTGGGGAAGGGGAGCAATTTAATCTACAGTTGCATTTCATCACTGTGAAAGACCTCATTATGTAATTATTATTTGAATCCAGGATTGGTTCTTATTAACCCTTCACATTTATTCCCTGACCCTCGTAGTGCTAATTGTTGCATTTGATATAAATGAGAAATTAGGGAAATAAATTACAGGAAAAGGCAATCATTTTCAGCCGGACATGGAACAAGATCATATGTTAATCATAGCATAGGGGGGGGGTGTAGAGTAAAATGGGATAATATGGTATATATAGGTGTGACTCTTTGTCCTTGTTGTCCCTTATTGTCTTAACTGACAATGGGATGGAAATCTGTGCTACCACTTAATACCTGATTTTTTTTAGCCATACAGCATCTCCTCCAGGCAAACCTAAGTGTCTACTCTTCAGATTATTATATCATCTCAGCCATGTGCAAAACTATTCAGGCTCAGCACATGCAGCTTGTATTTGGACTCTGAAATACTTGCTTGGACTCTTGTTTTGTACAATACTGAGTTTATTTTCATGGGCTCTTCCTACACCAGCCAAATAGGGCTGGCATAATTAGGTTATATATGAATTGATACAGTTCATTTAAAGCTTGCCAAATTTTAAGTTCAAAAGAATCCACAGAGCAGTTGAAAATAGCTACTGTCAATAAAACACATTCTAATGATAAAACATTTCATTCTACACTTCACAGTGAGAGACCAATACAAAAAAATCATTGAATGCAGCAAACAAATTGTTAGGAAATATGGAATGTTATAGGCATACAGTAAGGCACTTTAGAGAGGTCACTTTCATACTTCAAAGAATATCTTCTTTTTACCAAGGTGCAAGAGTGAATCTTATCTTGGTGAAAACTTTTCCAGGCACTGGGGAACCCTCAATGGAGAAAACTCATGGCAAGAAAGATAGAAACATCCATGTCCTCGGGCAGAATACGTCTAGTTGTCTTCTAGAAGGTTGTAGTTACGTGCAGTAAAGTGTAATTCCATCAAAGTCACGTGTGATGTTTTGATACAAATTCTGCTGTGGAATCAGAGAAATCTCCATTTTCACTTATGATGCATCCAGCATCTGTGTCCTCCTTTGCTGGCTTGCTGAACAGATATAAAATGTTATGTTTTATTCATATATTTCATATCTTGTTAACGAGCTCTTTGTGCTATTGGCACTCAGAGTCCAATTCAGTTCAGAAATATAAGAAATTCTTTCTTTAAATTTGAAATTTACAAATTTACAGGTAGTTCTCATTCAGCAATCACTCATTCAGAAACCTTTCAAAGTTTCAGTGGGACTGTCGAACAAGTGAACTTACAATCATTTCTCATACAGTGTTACACAGTCATGTGATCATGATTTGGATGCTTGGCAACTGGATCACAGTTGTGACAGATGCAGCCTCCTGCAAGTCATGCAATTGCCATTTGCAGCCTTTACTGCCAGCTTCTGACAAACAAGTCAATGGGGAAATCAGCAGGAGGTCACAAGTGACAATCATGTGACTGTAAGATGGTACAACTGTGTAGGATTTACCTAATGGTCACAACTGGAACTGCCACAATTGCCTTAGTAAGTCAGCATGGTCACCTGACATTGTGCTTTATGATTGTGTTGCTTAGTGATGGAGTTTCCAATGCCAATTATCATTGTTAAGTGATGACTCCCGGCACGATATCATGTCACGCAATTTATAATATTTGTTAAAATCTCCATTTTCAGTTTGCCAGGAACCAACATTTTTTCCCTGTAGCCGCTGATTGCATACACTGGACCACTTGGTTATGGAATAGGAAGGAAAAAGTATGAGTTTTAAAATGAATGCCAATTTTTGCTACGGTAGTCATATACAATAAAACATGTTAATAGAATGGAATAATATATTCTGAAATAATATATTCTGTCTTCCACTTTATCAAGTTTCTCTGACTTGAATATTGGATCTTATGCATATCAGATATTGAAATGAGACTATCTTTGAACCTGAGGAAGAATCTGAAAGCTACAATTAATGTTATTTACAGAAAGCAACAAAGACTCTTAAATGTGAATTTTACTTATGAATGTGTTTGAAAAATCAGTTGACTTATGGAACAAGTGATTGCTTATGAGGCACTTCAATCTTCCTTGTACTTTCCAAGAAGCATGTAATATTTATATCAAGGTATCTAAAAATAAACAAGAAAAAGAGCATGTATCATTTTGGATTTTCTAAGAAATTTCATTAATATGCTTATAAATATATATAAACCATTTTTAAAGTGAATCACAATATGGCCATATAGACATCATCTTGGCTGCTCAAATTACTAATGTAATTTGTCTGGAATTCAATTTTTAGAAACGGGAATTTTCCTCAACATTCTGAAATGTAAAAAAGGGTCTAAATTCAGAGAAGAATGAAGGGGAGATTTTAAGATTCTGTGTATAGATTTAATATAGATTATTGAGCTACTTTACAGAGGCATGGTGAGTGGAAAAACTTAGTTCTCATGCTCAATCTGTTTCATCTCTTAGCTGTGGGTCTTTGAAAATGCAATTAGTAGATTTGTAATTAGCATTCCTATTTTATTTTGTTGCATGAGGTGGAAGTTTTTGATTGCAAGAAAATGAGGTGAAGGGTAATTGATAAAAACAGCCTTGACAGGTTCTTTGCAATTCTACCAATTCTGTAAAAGTTAATTGGCTTAGTTCTACTCTGTGCTAGATGGACATTCAAAGACAAGGGCAGACCGGAGAGTTGCACTTGTGTTTCACTCCAAGGAGATGTGGGGATTAAAAAAAATAATGTTGAATGCTGGCCAGCTTTCTTGACCCCTTGTTGTCATAGTTACCAGTCTGGCTGCTAATCTGATGATAGTGTGTATGTGTATTGATACTCATTTCTAATGATGTTCAAATACTACCTCATCTGGATTATATTATGGCACTACTGTGATCAGGGGTAGCAAGTAAGTGATTATTTACTTCTAAATACTGCTATTGTAAATGAACAACATCTTTTTAATATATATATTTAAAAAGTTATTTCTTGCTGCGTAGTATATTTCTCATAGGGCCCAGATATCACAGCTTCTGTATGTAAAAGATCAGATGGAAAGCACTTTCAGTAATAGGCACTTTGCTTGCTTAATTGTGTGATTTGTCTGTCCTTTAAAGTTGCTTTTTTCTTATCTTTCTAATCAAAATAGTTAGTGTGTTGTGAGTGCAGGAAACCCTGGAGGTGAAAGGTTTATAAAAGATCAAGTGGTTCTTGATTAGACAGAGACCTAAGATAGGGCATAACCATAAGCATTCTTCTCATGTATTATTTTTTCAGGTTTGTTTTGTTCTTTGTTCAAGGTATATGATCTGTATATGGAGCTCCTTTCATCTCCACAATAATCAACTTGTAAGATAGATTGAGGAAAGGAGGAGGTGGTGGATGAGGAGGAGGGGTAGAGGAGAACAAGAGGAGGAATGGGGGAGGAAGATCTCACCCAATGAACTTCTTAGTCCAGTAGGAATTTAGCTTGGTCTCCCTGGTTTATTGTTTAAGCCACAACTCCTAACTTGCAACATCTGAGAATATTTAAGATTATAAACATAACAATAAGCAAATAATATAGTGTTGTGTGAAGTCAGATTGTTTGAATGCTCTTTATATTGTACATCTAGATAACAGTATGACTGTTTCTTCTGCTCTGCTAGTGTGTTAAGCTCCTATTCCTTAAATAGGGTTTGCAGATCTCAGTAGGTTCTGTAGTGGCGCAGTGGTTAGAGTGCAGTACTGCAGGCTACTTCAGCTGACTGCTAGCTGCAGTTCGGCAGTTCAAATCTCACCGGCTCAAGGTTGACTCAGCCTTCCATCCTTCCG
>QLTV01002718.1:3291043-3310965 GCA_003457575.1 Thermophis baileyi | reverse complement strand
GATCGGTTCTAAGGCGACGTAGTTCTAAGTTGTCTAAGCCCAAAATTTCAAGTCTTGTGGAATAAGGTATTCTGTTGCAAGTGGAGGAGTGGAGGACTCTTCTCGTGAAATATTTTTGGACTCTCTCAATTGTATTAATATCCGATATGCAGTGCGGGTTCCAGACAGGTGAGCTGTATTCAAGAATTGGTCTAGCGAACGTTTTGTATGCTCTAGTTAGCAGTGTAATGTTGCCAGAGAAGAAGCTACGCAGGATTAAGTTGACTACTCTTAGTGCCTTTTTGGCAATGTTGTTACAGTGGGCTTTGGCACTTAGATCATTAGATATGAGTACTCCAAGATCCTTGACAGAATGAGGGTCGTCTACATGTATGTACATGTAGACGACATGTACAGGAAATTTCCTTTAAATTAAAATTGGGGACTGTACTTGGCTAAGCCACAATTTGTTAAACCATATTTTGCTGTACTGTCTTGATTCATATATGCTAAGTAACTATGGTTTGCAAAACATAATAAATGAATTCACAAAATAGATTGAGCAAGCCTCAGACAAATTATATTGCAGATTATCAGGTTTGTGAAGCCAATCAATGTGACATAATTTCAGTAGAATCATGCCTTTTAATATCGCTGTGCATCAGGAAGAGGGAACATCTGCTTGCTGGATCCATATTCTAGTTCTTTTACTCTCGATAACAGAACACTCAGAATATATATATATATATATATATATATGTGAGTGCAAAATCCCCATTTCCTCCCAATCAGCTGGGACTTGGGAGGGAGAGAATAGATGGGGGCGGCGTCAGTCAGAGGTGGTATTTACCGGTCCTTCGAACTACTCAAAATTTACGCTACTGGTTCTCCAGAACTGGTCAGAACCTGCTGAAACCCACCTCTGGTTTATTTCTGTGACAACAGAGATCAGAATATTTGAAGCAATGGATCTTTCCAGTGATACCATACAGCCACAAAATGGATGTTGGAAGAAAATCCAATCCAGATTGAGTTCCAGAGTTATAATTCTAATAAAGATCAGCATGAAAAGTTTAGGGTGTTTTAGTCCTGGTACATTTTTGACAGAATAATCCAATTTAATAAGCAAATTGCTCATTTATTAATTTATTGTTAATATGATTAAGAATTGTTCACAGTCATTTTTACCAGGCAGAGAAACATCTCCAAATTTCTGATATTTCATTGCAACAATACAGATGTTGCAGAATCTTATAGAAAAGATCTATTCATTATTTTTTCAGACTGACAATTTATTCAATAAGAAAAGCAACTGGCAATTTCATGTTGCTCTATCAAAGAAAGAGATATATTTCTTTCTCTATAATTGCTGCCTGAGCAGAAGAGACTTATAAACATCTTTTTTAAATCCAAAGCTTTGATTCTTCTGCTTCCTTCCCACTGGGGGCTATGGGCAAAGATGACATACAAAATGGGAAGATGGGGGGCCAAAGAAAACTAAAAAGAGGATTGTGAACCTTAGATGAGACACTTTTCCTCTTTCTGTACTTTTGGAACAAAATAGACTTAGTCTGATTGCTTAGCTTGGTGGAAAGCAAATTCCCCAGATAAAAATATAAATTTTATGTGCTTTAGATTTTATTTTGGTTAATAAGAATATTTTTACCAGCATCTTCTGCTAAGTTTTTTTCTTTAAAAAAATTAATTTTATATGATAGAGTCTCAAATATTTGCCAGAAGTTCTTGACTTATTAATCAGAGGACATACATTGGGTCATTCTAGTTCCTACTGTTCAACATCACCTATTTTAAGGTGTAAAACTCTTCAGACACCTTAAGGCAGAGATTCTCAAATGTTAACACTGTAACCCCCAAAAAGATTAACTGATTTGTTTGCTACTTCTTTATTGTAATTAATAGCTTTGTAGAACTTAAGCTTAGGCAAGAAAATAATTATGTTACTTTCAATATTGATTGATTGATTGATATATTAACCAAAATGTTACATGAAGAGTGGTGGGGTAGGGTTTTTTTTAGTTTTTGCATAATTGGTCAATATGCTTGGTGGCTTCATATTTTCACTGGATGCTATTTGGGCACGATGGCTTAGCAGTTAAAGACACTGAGCTTGTCAGCTGGAAATGCAAATGTGAATAGATAAATAGGTACCACTTCTATGGGAAGGTGACAGCGTTCTGTGTGACTTGGCATATAGATATGCTGGCCACATGATCACAGAAGGATCTTTGGACAACTCTGGCTTCCTCGGCCAAGAAACAGAGACGAGCGCTGTCCCCTAGAGTTGGACACGACTGGATAAGGAAAACCTTTACCTTTCCTATTTGCTGATAACTAACACATTTCTGTAACCAAGACATTTTTCATATAATGTTTAATTTCATAAGTATTACTGGTAGATTGATAATCTTCAACTTTTATTTTACTATACAACAAAACTTTTCTATTGTAAAAAGATAGACATTTTAAAATTTGAATAAAAATACTGAATGCCACTAATATTTTCACTTGTTGAGACAACCAAAGACTTTGGTTGTATTGCTACATCCCATGCCAATGGAAATACTACGGTAAGGACATACCAATTCAAACTCAAATATCATTGTTACCTGATCACCGATAGTAACTGTTTGTCTACTTCAATTGAAAAAATGAGAGCTTTTTCCCTTTCAATTGGAATAACCAATAAACAAGAATATTTGTAGCTCAGGGTTGAAATGAGAGGTCCTTGGTGACAACTGGATCAAGAAAACTCTCATTGACCTCACTAAGGAGGGCCAAATTACCAAAGAGGAACAGTAGTGGATGAGAAGCAGAGAACCCATACTTCCCATACTTCTACGGATACCCCAAAATACACAAGCCTGACATACCTCTATGTCCAATCATAATTACTGGGGACCCCTATCTACAGAATTGCAAAAGAGATAACAGAAAAGCTTGGGCGCTTCACAAGAGGAAGCAGACACACCATCAACTCTCCACTACAGTGCCTTCAAACAATCAGAGATGTGACTATAAATGAGGATGAAATCATGGTCTTATTTGATGTCATAGCTCTGTTCATGTCCATAGATTTGGAATTAGCAAAGAATCTATGAGCACATTGTTCCACAGCACATCTGACAACCAAATATATGAAGATTGAAACATTCAGGATTGATGATGTTCGTCCATCGTGTTCGAAGAGGACCTTGATATCTAATTGGGGGGATGTCAAGACTTGCGCGTGAATTGGATTAAAGTGAGGGAGAGGTGCGCATAGTCAGCCTCACTCTCTCTTCCCAGATTCCATCTTGCTCCAATAGCAGGACAAGAGTTGAGACAGTTGGAGATGGTCTGGGTGCAGTGGTTGACCAGGGCATCTTTCATGTCTTCCCGTGCTCTTAGCGTACCACATCGCTTGCAGAGACTGCCTTCATGACCGTTGTCCTATTCTAGTAGGTTTCATCTGCTCAGTCCGCCGGAATCTGTCTTCACATGCTCGGGATAGACAAGTCCCTATCTCACTGAAGGTCAATGACCCAACGGCTACTCTCAACCTGGTTTGGCCAGCCTGTCGAACAGGGGTGGGTTCTGGATAATTTTGCTGCCGGTTCATTCAGGGTTGTGCCATGCGCATGCATGTGCCCCTGCAGCAATCAAAAAATAGCTTCTGTGCATGCGCAGAAGCAAAATCCAAGATGGCGGCACCCACGGAGACGCCGAATGAACCGGTTCCATGACATCATCACTGGTTTACTAATGGTTCTAAAGAACCAGTTAGAACCGGTAGGAACCCACCTCTGCTGTCGAAGCTGTTGCCCGGGGTGTGGCCACTGCACATGCTACAGCTACTAGGAGCCACAGGTGAGAGCTGAATGACAGGTGGGGACCAAAGGTGGACAAGCTGCCCTAAAAGCTGCCCTAAAATGAGCTGCCCTAAAAGGACACAACATGCCCCTACACCAGAGGTGCTATCCCTCCCTGAACACCCCATACACCCCACATTCAGGATTATAGGTCTCATAAACCTCTGCCTATACTTCCAATTTTGTGGACAAACTTACTGGCGGCGGGGGTCACGGCATTAGGAAGGTTGAGAACCACTGACATAGAATAAAAAAAAATCTCTATAATCTGCAAAAGAAACAACTAACAAGCCAAAAAGGGAACAAAAAGACCAAAACACCTTCCCACCCACAATCAGCACCCAGATGAGCATAGATTAACCCAAAGATTAACATTAGACCAACAATCAAGAAGTAAACAATACCACAATCAAGGAACTGCCAAACAAGCCAACAGTAAACAGCTCAACCAAAGAACCTCTAAGACCATGGAATTGGACAAATTGTCACAGCCAACTTGCTGCGGCCATCTCACTCATAATTTTAAAAATATTTTAATTTTTATCAGTCACATTTTATTTTGTCCCTCCTTTTGCATCCTTTGATGATTCTATTCTACTATTTCTTTGATATTAGTTTAACTGTTGTCCCAGGGTGAGTTGTTCCTTGGTGAGTTGGCCACAGTCAGCTAGCTGTGGCAAGTTGGCTGTGACGAGTGGGTTGTGATGAGTTGGCTACGGTAAGTTGGCCATGGCATATTGTCCTAGACCCCCAAGATCACCTTCACCAACACTGACAGGGCAAGCCATACTAGAATATAAACTGAGAGCGAATGTCTATGGAGATTCTCAGTCATCCAGGTCATGGTTGTCCCAAAGGTGCTTTTTCAAAAGGCAACTAGAGTTTCTTTACTTTTGCTTGAGACATTTTGCTTCTCATCCAAGAAGCTTCTTCAGTTCTTCAAGCAAAAACAAAGAAAGTCTAGTTGCCTTTCGAAATTGCACCTTTGGGATAAACTGAAAGCAAATCCCACTCCTTAAATAGCACTGATGATCTTACCTAGTTTGTATAATGAAATGTCTTCAAGAAAACAACGAACGAAGAGAACACCAAGAACCTCTCAATTGAAATAGCACTTCCCCAATTTCATTAGGCTTTAATCAGAACAAATGATCAAATTTAATTGATGCTTTAACCATAAAGATGGGTATAATGGATAATTTTAAGGATTTTATAAGACAGGTGACAAGAATACAAAAAAGTTTATTTCAGAAAATGTTCAGAAAATATATATACACACACACATACATACACACTCCATAAGAAACTTGTGGTTCTGCCAAGAAAAGATTGAGAAACCCTTAAGAAATGGTTTTAAATACTTACAAGCTGCTTTGAGTTTTGCACCATTTTCCCAAATTGATTCTTATGAATTCTTATTAACCAACAGTTAATATATATTTTGATAATTATTGTTCAAGCCATATTCAAATGCTGACAACTATAAGCTCCAAATTTTTCACACATACCATAATGAAGTACATATCTTAAGTAAAATGCAGTCAGCACATATAAATTCCTTTTCAACAGAAGAGGCTTTTTTTAAAAGCAAAAACAAAAATCCATCTTAAATAGAAATTCCCCAGGGTCTCAGGGTTCTAGTTAAAAATGCTATGTGAGATTAATTAGGTATGATAATTTATTGATGTATCTAAAGAAGTACAGCAATATAATTCCAAATAAGTGAGAAGACATGCCTGGAGCACCTAAATGGTAACTAAAGGTAAATGAAATCTAATTAGTAATAACAAGTAATCATAATGATTTGCTCTTTCGAACATCCTTCATTGGGAAATTAATATTACGGCTGTGATGGATCTGAAACAAACAACTTTATTCTTTTTCTTGTTTTCAGGGATTTTTTTAAAAAAAGAATTTAAATATTTTATGGATATTGAGTAGGGAACTTAAAACTTATCCATGTTCTGAGACTTTGCAGAACTGGTTGGGGCTGCCAAAACTGTAACTCAGATCCAGCAAGATACACCTGAGGTTGTTGAATGTTGGAGATACGCCAGCCTATTAAAGGCTCTCTCTCTATTTTAGTCCTCAGTTGTTTCTTGCTTATATAACTACTTTTTCAGTATCTTCAGTGTCTTTCCTCTTTTTTGTGATTTCTGATTCTCTATACAGGTAGTCCTTGACTTACAACAGTTCACTTAGTGACTGTTCAAAGTTACAACAGCACTAAGAAAGGGATTTATGACCATTTTTCACACATATGACCATTGCAGCATCCCCATGTTCATGTGATTTACATTCAGATGCTTGACAACTGGTTGATACTTACGACTACTTATGACTATACTTATGACTATCCCGGGGTCATGTGATCCCTTTTTGCGACCTTCTGACAAGCAAGGTCAATGAGGAAACCACTTAACAACCATGTTACTAATTTAACAACTGCAGTGATTCACTTAACAAATGTGGCAAGAAAAGTCATAAAATGGGGCAAAACTCATTTAACAAATTTCTCACTTAGCAACATAAAGTTTGGGCTCAATTGTGGTTGTAAGTTGAGGACTACCTGTACTGTTCTCTCAATATAGTTTGTTTCTCCTAAACATATCATTTCTCTTGGTTTTGGATAGCACCTATACATTGGAGATACTATCTTGGCTGCAGATGTTTTGATTCTTTGAAATTTCTGTTTGGAAGCATTATCATTTCAAGCTTAACTCTTAAAGAAACTTCTCAACTTGGAGGAAAGTAAACAATATTTTCTGCTATTGTTCCTAAGAGGAAAAAATTGTGGAATGAGGAAAGTTAGTGAAGTCTGGTATCTCATAGCAATTTCTGTTCATCATTTATTGCTATAAACTCTATAAATATATTGTTTTCTATTGGGAAGTGATCTTTTGACCATATTAGTACACAGTTTTCATATAATCATTTTGCAAAATTGTTTCAGGATCTTTGAGAGTCTTTTTACAACTGACTTTCTCATCCAGTTACTACATTTACTTACCAAAACTTTGACTAAATTTAGTGTTGCTTTTCAAAGAATATAGATATATAGAAATTTGCAAACTACAAATGTAGAAACATTGAGTTGAATTCTTCTTCATATAATTTTGTCCTTTGTTCAACTTTTCAGTTGCAAAATATAAAGCTTATTAGACAAAAAAAGCATTTCATTTTTCATGCTCTGAAGACAATATTGGTTGTAAATAATTTTTCATTACACTTGAAGCATATTATTGTGATTTCAAAATTGCCAAGAAGAATTTAACCATCAGAATTCTAGCACCAAATCAAACCCTCACTCAGCTTCTTCTTATATAATTTTAAAAAATTGATGTATCATCATTTACTATCCTGTTATATGCTAGACAAAGATAATTTATGTCTCTTTAATATCACTTCCTGTTTAGATTAAGCTCAGTTTCCTGTTTTGCATTTCCTGAGCACATCAGATGATGAAATCCAATGATTAAGAATGAAGCACTTTTATCAGACTGTTGATTTTATTTTATTTTTATTTATTTATTTTTGTCAAGCATATATAAGATTACAGTAAAAGTATAAACATGTATACATGAGATGGTTATGAGTACATGGGAATATTAGGACAGGGACGGTAGGCACGTTGGTGCGCTTATGCACGCCCCTTACAGACCTCTTAGGAATGGGGTGAGGCCAACAGTAGACAGTCTAAGGCAGTGATGGAGAACCTTTTTCTTCTTGCATGCCAAAAATGGGAGTGCGCGTGCGTGCTAGCGTGCATGGGTGCCAGCACACAACCCCCTGCGCACCACACTGCACATGCACGCATCCCCATGCATGCACACCCCTCCCCCGTTGGGCCATTTTTCACCCTCAGGCTTCCCTGAAGCCTCCGGAGGGCAAAAAATGGCCCAAAATGGGCAAACTGGAAGTCCATTTTTCCAAACTTCCGGTTTGTCCGTTCGGTCGTTTTTCACACTCCAGAGGCTTCAGGGAAGCCTAAAGCCTCTGGAGGGCGAAAATGGCCTTCCCCAAGGCCGAAAATCAGTTGGTCAGCTGACATAGGGGAACGCCTCACATGCCCTCAGATATGGCTCCGCGTGCCACCTGTGGCACGCGTGCCATAGGTTCGCCATCACGGGTCTAAGGTTAAAGTTTTGGGGATTTGGGGAAGAAACCACAGAGTCAGGTAGTGTATTCCAGGCATTGACCACTCTGTTGCTGAAGTCATATTTTCTGCAATCGAGTTTGGAGCGGTTTACCTTAAGTTTGTATCTATTGTCTGCTTGTGTATTGTTGCGGTTGAAGCTAAAGTCATTGACGGGTAGGATATTGTAGCAGATAGTTTTATGTGCTACACTTAGGTCAGACCTAACGCGGCGTAGTTCTAAATTGTCTAAGCCCAAAATTTCAAGTCTGGTGGCATAAGGTATTCTGTTGTGAACAGAGAAGTAGAGGACTCTTCTTGTGAAATATCTCTGGACAGTCTCAATTGTATTAATGTCCGATATGTAGTGTGGGTTCCAGACAGATGAGCTGTATTTTAGAATTGGTCTAGCAAATGTTTTGTATGCTCTAGTTAAAAGTACAATATTGCCAGAGAAGAAGCTACGCAAGATTAGGTTAACAACTCTTAATGCTTTTTTGGCAATGTTGTTACACTGGGCTCTGGCACTTAGATCATTAGAGATGAGTACTCCAAGGTCTTTAACAAAGTGAGGGTTGTCTACAAGATCATGTCCATCCAGCTTGTATTTTGTGTTCTGATTTTTTTTTTTTGCCAATGTGTAAGACAGAGCATTTGTTGCCACTTGTTTGACCATTCTGACACATAGTCAAGGTCTTTCTGAAGGGTAGTAGCACTGTCAGTGGTGTTAAATAGTTTGACATCGTCGGCGAAGAGAACGCAGTTGCTTGTAATGTGATCACAAAGATCATTTATGTAAAGTATGAAGAGTGTTGTTCCTATAAGTTGTAGATTGCAGGATAAATTTTTCCTGAAACCTAATTGTTTGTGAGAGAGTAGGTTGTTTGTCTCTAAGTGGAGGGTAATGGATTGGTTAATGATTGATTCCATAACTTTGCAGGTGACACAACATAAAGAGATTGGTCTATAATTTTTGATTAAGCTGGTGTCTCCTTTTTTTGAAGATAGGGATGACCATGGCTAGTGACCATAGGTTCGGCAGGGAGCTGGTCTTTTTTTTTTGAAAAAGTTTTTTATTTTTTAACACTCTCCACATATACATCAACACATATACCTTAAATCATATCAAATTTTACGTAGTTATACATTACTGTCCAGTAAACAATTAACAAACATCCTAATCTTGCACTTTTTATAATCTTGTTACCTGTCTGTTTTTAATACTTCATGTATTAAAAACATGAAGTATTTGTTTCTAGGTGGAGGGTAATGGATTGGTTTATGATTGATTCCATGACTTTGCAGGTGACGCAGCATAAAGAGATTGGTCTGTAATTTTCAACTAGGCTGGGATCTCCCTTTTTGAAGATGGGGATGACTGTGACTAGTGACCATAGGTTTGGTAGGGAGCTGGTACTGAAGGATTTTTTAAAGATTATGCTTAGTGGTTCAGCCATAGCTGTGGAGAGCTTTTTTAGGAAGTATGCACATAGTCCATCAGGTCCGATTGACAGAGATGGTTTTAGGATGCGTAGTGCTTTTTCAATGTTATCTTCTGTGAAATCTATTTGTGTTAAATCATTGTGATTATTTGTGGTATGACTAGGGAATTTTGGGCATGAGACGTTGCTGTTTACAAAGGCTGAGCCAAAGAATGTGTTAAAAAGGTTGGCTTTAATGGCTTCGTCATTACAATCATTACCGTTAGGTCCTTTTAGGGGTGGGATGGATTTTGATTTTTGCAGTTGGTTGTTTACAAAATTATAGAAAGCGCAAGTGGAATTGGTGCATAGAAGGTTTTCCTCTTGTTTGATATGATAATTGGTGCATTCAGTCCTTATCTGGTGGCATACGTTTTTGTAGCAGTTTTTAAAGTTAGCTACGTAGCCAGTTTTGTTTTTTCGCCAAAGAGATTTTTTTTTTGGATTGGAGCTTCCTTATTGTTATGGGTAATTTGTTTTTCTTGGTTTTGGGGGTTATTAGTGGTACATATAGTTTAATGATTCTTTTGACTACAAGCAAGAAAATGTTATAATGGTCTTCTGCAGTATTACAGTCAGTGAATAGAATTTGCCAAACAAGAGAGGAGGGGTCAGTGTCTATGAGATCATAGTTGGCTTTTTAAAAGTTATATTTGGATATTCCATCATTATGCTGATTTTTGTAAGGACGTATATTGAGACAAAAGTTAATCATGCTGTGGTCACTGTTGGAAAAGGGCTCTTTTATTTGTAGTCCATAAATTGTGTTTAAACTGTTGCAGAAAATGAGATCAAGGCAGTTGTTGAGTCTAGTGTTGTTAGTTACTAGTTGATCCAGTCCCAGATTAGTAACAGCATTGTATAGGGTTGCATGTATAGGTTCATTTGTACATTTATTTAGGGTCCAATTAATAAGAGGTATATTGCGGTCACCAAGAAAGATAAGAGGGTGATGGGAGGCTGCCCACGTTAGTAGTGTAGTTAACTTGTTTGCATTATGATGTCATAATCAGGGGCTCTGTAACATAGTAGGAAGCGAAGTGTGGTATTTAAGGACAGCTCACAGACGATGGTCTCAGGGAGAGCGAGTTCATGTGTAACTTGAATATTTTAGGGACTTTTTATAGAAGATAGCCACTCCACCTCCTCTATGAATTTCACGATCGGACCAGTAAACATGATAGTCTCTAGCTGTGAAAATGGAGTCTGGGAGGGATGTGTTTAGCCATGTTTTGCAGACAAATATAATGTCAAATGTAGTTGTATTTAGTAAGATGAGGAATTCGGGCATTTTGTTTATGATGCTTCTTGCATTAATTAACTTGCATTTAAGGTTAGTAGTTGTTGGTATAGAGGAAGTAAGGGACGTGCATACCTAGTTTTGGATGTTGGGATGTTGAATGACTGGGGGTTGTATGATTGCAGGTTGGATGTTGGGATGTTGGATGATGGTAGGTTGGATGATGGTAGGTTGGATGTTGGGATGTTGGATGATGGGGGATTGTATGTTGGGAGATGAATTGTTGGATGATTGGGAGATTGTTGGATGATTGTTGGATGATTGTTGGAGATTGTGATGTTGGATGATGGGGGGGGTTGGATGTTGGAAGATGGATTGTGGAACTTCCTTTTGATGCAGTCTGCGCGGTAGTCAATGTATAAGTCTGTTTATCCTTCGTTTAGATGTCTTTTGAGTTCTGCGTGGAGTTCACAGGAGCAGATTCGTTGTAGTATAGATAGGTTTTGGCCATGAGCAAAGTTTGTTATAATTGGAGTTGGTTTTGGCAATTGTGTTGATTGTATAAATAAATTTGCGTTTGCTGGACTCATCCTTGCAAATGACTATTTGAATATTTGAATATTTGCAAATGACTAAATGTCAGTCTATTTCTGCATGTTACTTGGTCAATTGGACATGAAATTTGTGAGAAGGAAAGGAGACCCATCAAAGATTTCCAGAGCTGTAGAAATGAAATGCCATGATCAATCAGAGACATTATTAACCTCCAGTGCCTTTGCACATTCTTAGATCGATTCTAACCACCTGTAACTAGATCTATAAACCTTTCCCTTTGAAGTCAATTGCATGGGAAAGAGGCCTTTGTATAACCAGATTTTTGGCATCTTCTCTCCCAGGGCGCTACAAAGGAGATCTACATACATACCAAAATGGAAGGCTGAAAATTGGAATTGAATGGTTCACAGCACTTTGTATTAATAGGACTAAATTCCCTCTCTATCTGTGTAGTCTTCTAATTTCCTTCTGGCAGGAGATCACTTGCCGTATAGTTAACTGAATGCTTTAGGCTATGGAAATAAAATACTAGTCAAATAAAAGTCAAAACAGCTAGCTTTTTATCCCAGAACAGTAGAAGATTTCTTCTCACTTGGGATCATTCTTGATGATTAAAATATGGAATTGTAATGATCCTTTTCACTCTTAGGTTTTATGCTTCCAGGATCCCTTATTGGTCAGGCAATTAAAAAGGTTAAAAAGTGGTTTAATTACTATGAAGAGATGGTTATTTCTGCTAGTTAACATGTTAAGAGTTGCTATGCTATTTAATCTGTGCGTATACAACACACAAAAGAAATTCTTTTGTTACCAAATAAAGTGAAAAACTTCAATATGCAAAGAATTCCCTTATTTAAAAGAATACTGTTAATACATTGGAGACATATTTCATTTACAGTGTATTTGATAAAAATAAAATGTACAAAAATATTACAGATTCCCAACAAAGTAATATATAGTCAAAAACTAGTGGCTGAAATTGTAATCTATAATTTGTAAATTGTAAAATGTATATAGATACAGGGAGCTAGGTAGAGTTGAGCAAAAGATAATGGAAGAAAATTAAAAGTAATGTGAGAGAGTATCATATAAAACCCACTACTGTGTCTATATTCAAATTATTTATAACGAACAATAGATATTTGACTGGTATCCTACTAAGATTCATAAGGCAGGGGTGTCAAACTCATGGCCTGTGAGCCGGATGCATCACCTGCTGGCCACCCCCACCCCTGTTTTAGCAAAGGGGGGGAAAAGTTGCAATATGTCACATGACGACAATGTGTCGTTGCCAGTTTGACACCCCTGATATAAGGGATGACAGGCTCAGAAGGTATATGTAGAGCAGTGATGGCGAACCTATGGCACGCATGCCACAGGTGGCACGCGGAGCCATATCAGAGGGCACGTGAGGCGTTGCCCTATGTCAGCTCCAGCGCGCATGCGCGTGTGCTGGCCAGCTGATTTTCGGCCTTGGGGAAGGCCGTTTTGCCCTCTGGAGGCTTCAGGGAAGCTTCCTGAAGCCCCGGAGTGTGAAAAGCGGCCCAACGGGCAAACCGGAAGTTCGGAAAAACGCACTTCCGGTTTGCCGTTGGGCCATTTTTCGCACTCCGGAGGCTTCAGGGAAGCATCCTGAAGCCCCGGAGCGCGAAAAACTGCCCAACGGGCAACCCGGAAGTCTGTTTTTCTGAACTTCTGGTTTGCCTGTTTGCCCGTTTTTCACCGTCCCAGGCTTGCGTGGGGGGGGGGGAATGGGTATGGGTACGTGTGCACGCTCTAGCGTGCGCACACACACCCTTTTGGCATGCGAACCAAAAAAGATTCACCATCACTGATGTAGAGACTTACTCCATTTGAGTTTCCCATCTATTAGTTCTCAGGGACTGACTTGTCTATGACATATAGCCTGAACTACAAGCCTAAACTAGAGTATGCTGGGGGATAAAATCCAGCAAAAAAAAAATGCAACTTTCAAAAAAGTGATTTCTGTATATGAAGTGGAGAAGATGCTTTTTTTAACTGCATATAATTAAATCTTAAATCTATCATAGACTTAAGGGAAATTTGAAGAGAGTAGCATTGCAAGGGCAATTTTGTTTTTGTTTTTCTTTTTAGAAATGATACACAATTCACCTGTATTAAATGAGTATGATCATCCAGTCAGACCTAGTCTATTCCTCCTTATACAAGGATGAAAGCATTCTCATTTCTTTTGGTACAGCAGCTCATTAATGGGAGCTGATAATGAGTTTCTTTAATTTCTCCTGACTAGCTTGGATGACAACTTTTTCAATGAACTCTGCAAACATCTAGAGGCAAGCTTATAACCAGAAGCCCACATGGGTTTATCAAAAACAGATCATGCCAGACAAATCTTACTGCATTCTTTGACAAAATGACTAAATTAGTAGACCAGCGAAATGCTGTGGACATAATTTACTTGGACTTCAATAAGGCATTTGATAAAGTAGATCACAACCTATTACTTAATAAGATTGTAAATGTGGATTGGACAGTATCACCACCAGATGGATTAGCAACTGACTGACTAACTGCATTCAATGTGTAGTCCTCAATGTATTTTATATGGAGGAAAGTATGCAGTGGGGTACTTATATAGGCTCTGTCTTAGACCCAGTACTCTTTAATAACTTGGATATTAAATCAAATGATTTAGATGAGGGGATAGGAGAACTCATCAAATTTACAGATGACACCAAGCTGACAGGAATAGCCAACACTCTAGAAGACAGGCTCAAGATATAGAAGGAACTATACAAACTTGAACATGGAGCCCTATCTAACAAAATGAAATTCAGTGTTGAGAAAAGTAAGGTTCTACACTTAGGCAAGAAAAATCAAATATATAGGTGTAGAATAGGTTGTACCTGGCTCAATAGTAGTAAATGTGAAAGAGATCTTGGAGTCCTATTGGACAGTCACTTAAATATAAGCCCGCAGTTGCTGCAGCTGCCAGAAAAGCTAACACAGTCCTAGGCTGCATTATCAGAGGGATAGAATCAAGATCGGTGGAGTGTTAGTATCACTTTATAATGCCTTGTAAGACCACACTTGGAATACTGTATCTAGTTTTGGTTGCCATGATATAAAAAGATGTTGAGACTCTAGAAAGAGTGCAGGGAAGAGCAACGAAGATTATTAGGGAACT
This sequence comes from Thermophis baileyi, assembly GCA_003457575.1. Classification (NCBI taxonomy): domain Eukaryota; kingdom Metazoa; phylum Chordata; class Lepidosauria; order Squamata; family Dipsadidae; genus Thermophis; species Thermophis baileyi. Next base: position 3,296,537 of record QLTV01002718.1, on the reverse strand, counting down.
AGAGGCTAAAACATATGAAGAACAGTTGCAGAAATTAGGTATGTCTAGTTTAATTAAAAGAAGTAAGGGTGAACATAATAGCAATATTCCAATATCTCAGGGGTTGCCACAAAGAAGAGGTAGTCAATCTATTCTCCAAAGCACCTGAAGGCAGGACAAGAAGCAATGGATGTAAACTAATCAAGGAGAGAACCAACTAAGAAATAAGGAGAAATTTCCTGACAGAACAATTAATCAGTAGAACAGCTTGCCTTCAGAAGTTATGGATACTTCATCAGTGGAGGTTTTTAAAAGGACAGTGGACAACCAGTTGTCTGAAATGATACAGTATAAGGTCTCCTGCTTGAGCAGGGAATTGAGCATAGAAGACCTCCAAGGTCCCTTCCAACTCTGTTATTCTGCTAATCTTTGGTTAGGGTTGTATTGCTTTTGGTTGCATTCATATTATTTGGCCTTTCATTATAGTTAGTGAGAAATTTTAGCTTGTTAAGTCTATTTGATAAGCACACTGGAGCTCCAGAAGGTATCTGTTCATTGCTGCTTCTCATCTGCAAGGTGGTTTGAGTGGATGGAGCAAGGGAGACTCTTGGACTATAACAGCTTCTACCCAGTTAAAATGGTTGGAGAGTGAAGCATGTGAGGTTCCTCATTTGCTTTCAAGGCAGAAAAAAAAGACATAAATAAAATCGTATAATGTCAAATACTGGAGGCAGGTGAAATTGTTCTTAACAAATGTGCATGGCTATGAGATATCCAAATTTCATAAACTGCCTGACTTCTACTGTCATTACTGTTATTTGTTTTTTTAAGTTGGATTTAATATGAACCGTGATTCTTATAATTTTGGCACAAGATGCCTTGGTCAATGTTCAAAATATGCTAGATAGGGGATGGTCTCTTTAGAAGACACTGCAAAACCCTCAAGAGGTCATTTCTTTGTTTGACTACAAACAAAGACATCACAAAGTGACAATGGTGCATTGGAATATCTGCAAGAATACCAGTTGCCTGCAAGCAAGAACTGGTGAGACCATAAAATACACTTACTAATAGAAAGTGAAGAAGCTAAAGTGCTCTGGGACTTTAGAATTCAAACAGACAAACTACTTCCATAGCATTAAGAATCACAGTATATGATTTCTACATTTCCTTTTAAGCATCACTTCTACATCGTTGGCTAGGATAAAAATAGCTGATTCATGAGTAACAAAGTGAGCTACCCAATGCCCAGGGGCCTGATTTGGAAATAAAATATGCTTGTATTTGTTTTCCTGCCATTTGATATAATAGTATGATCCCACCACTTCAAAGCAATACCTCAAAGGGTTAAATGAGAATATATTGGTTCTGTCCCTTCTTTTTATAAGATACATTACAGGTAGTCCTTGACTCACAATAATTCATTTAGTGACCATTTGAAGTTACAACAGCACTGAAAAAACAGCACTTGGGACCTTTTTTCACATTTAAAACTGTTGCACCATCCGCATGGTCATGTGATCAAAATTCAGATGCTTGGCAATTGGTTCATATTTATGATGGTCGCAGTGTCCTAGGATCATGTGATTCTCTTTTGCAAACTTCTGACAAACAAAGCCAATGGGGAAGCCAGAAAATGGAGCCACTGCAAAGAAACTGGATGTGTATTGTTGAAAGCCCTAGGGAATGTTGTAAGTCTCTGGATTCATTTGTGTTAAGGAATTATACCTTCCCTAGGAGTACTCTAGTGCATGCTGAGTTAGGAGACAAGCTAACTCTGCAATACTGAGAGAAGAATGTGCCAAACTAGGGCCTTAAAAAGAGGGCCAGAGACAGAATTTGCATTGACGACTCCCCCAACACATGGGCCCCCCTTTCCCCCCTATATCCTTTGTCAATGTAATGTTTTCTGCCATTAGTTTTATCTGCTGAATTGAGTGGTTCACAGCTAGAGAATTTTTTCTGAAAGAATCTTGCATTCTATTAAGACTAGTATGCTGAAATTTTAAGCAAAAGGGGAATGGTATATATAGCTTTGAGATCACATTGATTCTTATAAGTCAGTAAGATTATATATAAGGATGGATGGATGGCAGATAAATAGATAATAGAAGACAAAGAAATCTGATATATTAATTGAAAACACAGACAAGAACAAGTTCTTAAAATACTTCACAGAGCACAGGGTTGCATCTAATTCAAACATATGTTCCTTAAGAAATCCCTTGATGTATGATGCTTGGAAGTTTAAATGCCATTTATATAATATATTCAGAGCCAATTAGATTCTTAGTAGAGTCTGAGATTTAACCATTCCCCCCCCCCACCCCAAATAACCACCATCTTCCTCTTTCCAGTTTTGGAGATCAACATTTCTTAATGAATTTCAAATGTTCTGGTTATTCAAAATAAATAACTTCCCTTATATGTTTTTATGTCAAAAGAAACCCGTGGCTGGATTAAAACCAGGCTGGATTAATACAGAAGCTTTTCTTTCACTAGGTATAGTCAAATCTCATTAACAATATTAATCTATCCTTAATGAATTCAAGGATTAATCATGCCAATTAATAGATTGTCTCTTTTTGGTGGGTGTTAACCATGTGGCACTGTTCTGCAGCTGCAGAAGTCACTCTGCTCTTTAGCCTCGTATGTCTTATAAAAAGGAGATCCAGACACTTTCATAATTGTCCTGCCTGACTGGCTGTCTGCAGAAACAGGCATTTGATAGTGATTGTCTTTGACAGAGACAGAGAGAACGAGTAACCTCTGGAAGCCTAATTTACAGATTTTTATCCAGTTTGGGAAAATGTGTATAGGATAAAAATGGCCAAATAGGAAATGCAAAATGAGCGTGTCATCAGCCAACATGTTCTTGGCTGATGACAGGAACCCAGAGGACAAGAGTGTAACACTGAAGAAATGAAAATGTGAAATGCACCAATAAATATAAACCCTGTATTCAGTAATGATCATAACATAGAGATGCTTTTGGGGGAAATCAAATATCAATTTAATTTTTTTCTCCCTGCAAGGAGTACTGTACTGGAGTTTCTAGCAGTTCCTTAGCATGAATAGCTTCCATTAATCCTACAGATTACTTTATCCCAACCTGGTCTTGCCATAAAAGCTGAAGGGTTTTTTGTATCCCTTCTCTATAGTTATAATAGTTGGGAATTACAGTTTCAACAAAATTTATTTCCACAACTATTCTTTCATAATTGTTACTTATATTATGTGAATTTTGCAGGTTATAGTTCTTTACCTACCTCTTGTGGTAACTAATTTGCAATGCCAACTGCAGAATCCACCCTACAACAATACAGTACACATTCCTAAAATCATAGCTGCTCTTGATTCTTGACCTTGCCTATCCTGAAGGGATGATAATAGGATTTTCTTTCATAGTAGCCATTTTGGGAGAGTCTTCAAGACAGATTATCAACATTTCAGATGGACCAAATATGTCCAGGATCCCTTTCGTACAATCCAGCATTTCTAGGAATGGGCATGATCTCATAAAATATAAGGTAGATATCTTATGGATAGAATTTATAACTCCATTGCTATGATAATGGATTAGTCTGATTTCTAGGTATTTTCTTCTAACCTTGCCAGAATGCGTTCTCAGATTAGTATTTCTTCATAGAAGTGGTCATCCTCTGGTAATAAAGCATTAAGATACCCATCAGAGCTGTTCTGCTTAAAGAAACACAGCTGGGATAGGCAGATGTTGCTGTTTGATGTTCTTAAAGGCATGATCACAAGATATTGTTTGGATAGATACCACCTGCTCCAGTATTAGCCATTCAAGGTCAACTCAGAAAACAGATTCCACAAAAATACCAGAACTCTTCTTTATGGATATAGGCTACAGTAACAGAATTTTGAAAGCTCAACAGTATTTTCCTTCTCTTTTCCAGAGGTGGGTTCCTCCCGGTTCGGACTGGTTCGCCTGAACCGGTAGCGACCTGCTGGTGATGTCACAGTGACGTCACGGAGCTGGTTCGGTCGGTGCCGGTCCGTGGGCGCTGCCATCTTTTTTTGGGGATTTTTTTTTTAATTTTTACTTCCCAGTTTGACCAATATCTCTGGAAATTCACAGTAATTTTCTAATCCTAAATCTAATCTTAGTAAGAACTAAGATAATCTTAATTAGTTCTCAAGTTGGCTAAATGTTAGTTGGACATGTGAATGGTAGAAAATAAATGGAAAATGTTACTTGGTAGTAAGGGAGGAACTCATATGCAAGGAAAGAAAGGTGTATGCCAGAGGAAGATGAGATAATAAGGTTTGCATTTTCTGTGTCGGATGAGGGGAGAGCACATCTTTCTTCTTTTGTCCTGGCCACTTTTTATGATTGAGGCACGATTGAGAGTGTTTTAACAAACTGCATCACTGTTTAGTTTGGTGGTAGCAGTGCCTCAGATAGAAGATCCATTCAGAGAGTGGTAAGGACAGCTGAGAAGAATATAGGAAGCTCACTTCCCGTTATTCAGGATACTGCTTATAAGTGCTATGTGCTTAGAGCTTGAAGTATTGTTAGAGACCCAACACACCTACTTTATGGTTTGTTTCTGTTGCTCCCCTCTGGGAAGAGGTTTCAAAGTATTTCTAGCAGGACTACCGGGTTTCCCCGAAAATAAGACAGGGTCTTATTTTCTTTTGACCCCCGAAATATGGCCTTGGCCTTATTATGGGGGGGCTTATTATTTTGGGGGTGCAGTAGGTAGCAAGCCCATCGGCCCCATCCTCTCCATCCCACCTCCTGCTTGACTGCGGCCGCAATGACCCAAATTCTTTGTGCGCCCTGGCTTCCACCTGCCCTGCTTGCTGAGCTTGCTGCTGGCTGGCCACCGAACAGCTGACTGTGCTGCTCTGGCCTCGCGGGGGCTCTTCGCCCTCCTGGCAGCACTGCTTTTGGCCGTACTGCTGGGCTGCTCCTGCCTGGTGCAGGGTGAGTCATCCCAGATCTATGACCTCCGGAGCACCTCCCTGCTGCTGGTGGAGCTGCGCTGCCCATGCCGCTTTGCACAGCCAGCATGAGAGTGCCCACCAGGGCAAGGGCCTGAAGAGTGCCAGGCTCAGCTCGTAACCTGGAGCCTGCAGCACCGAGTAGACCTTCAGGAAGGCGCTCAGCAACCCAAAGGCGGCAGCAGGTGAAGCAGCTTGGCTCCACCAGTGGCTGCTGGCAAAGGGCCCTGGCAGGCTGTCAGCGGGGGGGGGCACTCCGGAGGTCGTAGATGTCAGCCGACTCATCCCGCACCAGGCAGGAGCAGCCCAGCAGGGTGGCCGAGAGCAGCGCTGCCAGGAGGGCGAAGAGCTCCTGTGAACCTCTGTGTGTGTGTTTCTGTGTGTGAGAGAGACAGAGAGAGCACACCACCGCCAGCCCTATATAGTATACAGTAACTCTCCGAGGTTGGATCTGAGATCTCTCTCTCTCTCTCTCTCTCTCACACACACACACACACACACACACACACACACACACACACACACACACTCCCACCCAGAC
>QLTV01002718.1:3267617-3285749 GCA_003457575.1 Thermophis baileyi | reverse complement strand
TATAGAGGTGCAGATGACAGACTCAATAATTCCTCTGTAGAACTGTATCAGCAGCTCCTTGGGCAGTTTGAGCTTTCTGAGTTGGCGCAGAAAGAACATTCTTTGTTGTGCTTTTTTTATGATGTTTTTGATGTTAGGTGTCCATTTTAGATCTTGCGATATGGTAGAACCTAGAAATTTGAAGGTCTCTACTGTTGATACTGTGTTGTCTAGTATTGTAAGAGGTGGAAGTATGGGTGGGTTTCTCCTAAAGTCTACCACCATTTCTACGGTTTTTAGTGTATTCAGTTACAGGTTGTTCCGGTCGCACCACAAGGTTCAAACTGCAATAAAAATATTTGGAAAACTGCTGACAGTGACTCTCTTCAAATTTGCCGTATATTATCAGAACTTTGCATTCTTCAGTTTTCGACACCGGAATTGCCAAATAATATTTTAAAAAATAATAGAAAGTTATTTTTAACTAGAGGCTTTCTCAAGCAGATTGCTAACAATATTTTTGCATGGAACTATGTATGCTATTTGTATCACACCAATTTCTTACGTGTGCTTGGTCAGACATGGTAACATTTATCACGGAGAGCTATTGCTGGGACAATGCAAATGGTATCATCCGGGTATCTTAAACGATATGAAATTTATTGAATGTGGATGGTTATAAAGATGATGGTGTTGAATATCAGGGCTCAATTAGGAAACAAAATAAAAATCTGATTGGGTGTTGAATTGGGAAGGGAAACATCCTCTCTTTTTCACACTTATATATTGCACTTTAATATAAAGTTACTTGTGCAATATCATATTTAGTTTGGGATTCTGGCAGCTTGCACATATGTAGGAATGGGGACAGCGGATAGTGCCAAATGTAGGCATAAGCTGAACAAAGTACAACTTAGGTCCTCACAGTCCACAGGGCCTCATAAAATTTCAGGGATTTTGTGGTTGTTTTTTGTTTTTAGAATTTTATGTGGCTTTTATGGGTACTGTAATTTGTAGAGTAAGTCATCATTGGCTTATTCACACAAAATAAGGCATAAACTATAGCCTACAAACTGCAAATTAGTGTGAACCAGGTTTATAACAGCAACCTAGTTATAACAGTCTACAAATATATTTGTACAAAGTGGTCAGGAAAAATAGAGCTGAATCAGAAATAGAGCTAACAGGTACGCATTACAACTTTGCTCAGAAAGACACAAAGGATCTTACAATTAAAAAACATTTCTGATTTAATAATAATAAAACCTCACTATAATGTTAATTGCTATGATTTAATAATTGCAGAACAAGTGTTTATGATGAGGATTAAGGTATGCCATATGCTAAATAAATAAGGTATAATAATACGCAGCATTTCTAGTCAGTTAAAAACACACAACTAACATGCATATTCTTGTTCTGATTTTAGTAAGCTACAGACATAGGCATGAATTCTTAAGTTCACAAGTTGGATCAGGAAACATGGGTATGAATTGACTACATGTGCCAAATTACATTCACACTCATGTTCAGGTGTTCATGTGTAAATAGTACTTTGTACTCTTCCACACCTGTTTCAGGGACTTAGAGCTGATTCACATCTCAGGAGATATCAGTATTCTGCTCTTCCATTCTATTCATAACCTCTATCCAATGAACTTGTTCCTGAAAACTATAGCTTGGTAAGACATTCAGACAAGCAAACTATGGCTTGATATATTATGCAAAGAAAAATTGCAGATATTTTCGAACTCCTACCTTAAAGACTAGCCCAGTTTGATTTTCCTACCTAAAAATGGTGTTATCCCTGCACAAACCATGATTTAGTAGAGAATAGAATGGCTATTTTTCATACAAAAGATCAAGTAAAATCCAAATACGAATTCTGCTGTAGGTATGGTTTTCAGGCACATGGACAATTGGAAAAGAAGACAAAGGGAGGAAACGAGGACATGCTGTTTAATTTTCCTGACATCTGTGCCCAAAATTACAGCCAAAAACTAAAACCAGAAAAAAGTACCAAAGCCTAGATGTATATAAAATTACTTTTTCCAGCAATCTAGAAAAGTAGTGCTTTTTCCAGTCATCTTCAGAAAGATCACAATCACAATATTTTTCCAACAAATATTTATGTTTGAGAACATATACTATTCATAATATAGAGTCAATGACAAGGTGCTCCTCATATTTCACCATAGAAATGTACGGCAAGCCGTGTGATCTACAGACTATAGGGATAACAGAATTGGAAGGAACTTTGGAGGTTTTCTAGTCCAACCCCGTGCTCAAACAGGAAAACCTATACCATTTCAGACAAGTAGCTGTCCAGTCTCTTCTTAAAAGCCTCCAGTTATGGAGCACTCACAACTTCTGAAGGCAAGCTGTTCTGCTGGTTAGAAAGTTTCTCCTTAATTCCAGGTTGCTTCTCTCCTTGATTAGTTTCCATCTGTTGCTTCTTATTCTACCTTTAGGTGCTTTAGAGAATAGGTTGACCCCCTCTTCTTTGTGGCAGCCCCTTAGATATTGGAACACTGCTGCCATGTCACCCCTAGGCCTTCTTTTCATTAAACTAGAAGGGGCGTTGGTCTTACCTGATACGCCTCTTCTCAACAGGAGGAGCCATCATTCAGGATGGGTTGTCCTCATCCACTCAGAGTGAGGACCGAGTCTGTTATTTTTGCTGGGTCTGCCCTCTTATGATCCAGATCCGGCGAGAGACTTAGAACAGATCCGACGTGGATTAGAGACCAAAAAACCTCCGAAGAAACAGCCTCCCCTCCTGAAACCGCCAAAAAACAGAAGAGGGCAGCCCTGGCAAGCAAAAATAGTCCAAAAGGAAATAATCTCCACCGATGTATGGTTACGTCCGGCCACTAGGTAAAGAACCGCTTGGACCCCTGCAGGGCGGGACTGAATGATGGCTCCTCCTGTTGAGAAGAGGCATATCAGGTAAGACCAACGCCCCTTCTCCAACGTGGGAGGAGCCATCATTCAGGATGGGACCTACCAAAGCCTATGAGTCCCAAGGGAGGGCAGGTCCAAGCCCCTATCACAGCGACTCCCCCATGACTTGTTGTAGGACCCGTCGTCCGAAGGCTGCGTCAGCCGATGCAAATTTGTCTATTTTATAGTGCCGTATAAAAGGCGACGGGGAAGTCCAAGTGGCCGCACGACACACCTCCGTAAGAGGAGCCTGGGTCGCCCAGGCAGCAGATGTAGCCGCACTCCGAGTGGGCCGTAATCCCCGAGGGCCTCGGCAGTCCAGCCACTTCGTAGGCCTTGGCGATGGTGCCCCGAATCCAGCACCCGATGGACGTAGCCGACACCTTCCTGCACAGCGAGTGAGGCAAAAAGGCCACGAAAAGAGACTCCATCTTGTGAAAACCACGAGTATGGTCGATATAAATGCCAACCGCCCAACGAACGTCCAGAGTGTGCCAGACCTTCTCCGAAGGGTGAGAAGGGTTGGAACAGAAGCTAGGCAAGTCCAGCTCCTGAGTCCGGTGAAATAGGGAATTAACTGTTGGAACAAATGAGGGGTCCAAACGCAGCACAACACTATCCGAGTGGAATATGCACAAGTCCTTATGGACCGACAGAGCCGAAAGCTCGGAAATCCTGCGAGCTGAGGTGATCGCCACCAGGAAAGCCACCTTGAAAGAAAGGTAACGGAGGGAAGTCGAGCGTAGAGTTTCATACGGGGCTGCCGTGAGGGACTGCAATACTCTGGGGAGATCCCAGGTTGGGTAACGGTGCACAATGGGGGGACGAAGATTGGACGCCCCCCGCAAGAATCGGCGCACCGTCAGAAACTGGCCCAGTGAGTCCACTCGATCGCAGGATAGCACCGACAACAAGGCCGCTACTTGGCGTCGCAGGGTATTCGGAGAAAGACCCATATCCAAGCCCCGCTGGAGAAACTTCAGAATCTTGGGCAAGGGAACGTTAGTCGGTGAAAGGCCCTCCAATGCACACCAGGAACAGAAGGATTTCCAGGTGGAAGCATAGATGCATTCGGTAGATGGTTGACGCGAGGCCTGAATTGTTAAGATTACGTCCAGGTCGTAATCCTGCCGCCTTAGAGCGCCCCGCTGAACCTCCAGGCGGTCAGTCGCAACCAATGCAGATCTGGGTGTGACAGCGGTCCCTGAGTGAGCGCGGCATCCGTGGCGGGGATCGTCCACGGAAGCTCCACGGACAGGGCCTTCAGGTCCGTGAACCAGGACCTCCATGGCCAGTGAGGCGCCAACAGAATGACCTCTGCTCGATGGCTCAGGATCCGCTGGATGACCTGGGGCAAAATTGCCAGTGGCGGGAAGGCGTAGAGAAGGCCTGGCAGCCACCTTGTCCGTAGCACATTCACCCCTTCCGCCCCCGGGGAAGGGAACCGAGAAAAGAACCTTGGTACCTGCCTGTTTTCCAGGGTGGCAAACAAGTCCAGCTGAGGGAGACCAAAGTGGGCTACGATGGACTTGAAGATGGCAGGATGCAGGTGCCACTCTGCGTGGCCCATCTCCGAACGGCTGAAACAATCCACCCGGATATTGGATACCCCGGATATGTGGTCCGCAGACAGGGAAAGAAGATGATGTTCCGCCCACAGACCGAGTCTGAGCGCTTCCGTCATGAGGGTGCACGACCGTGTGCCCCCCTGTCTGTTGATATGGGCCTTGACCGTCATTTTGTCCGTGAGGACCAGTACGTGACAGTCCACTAGGGAGGCACCGAAAGCCTTGAGGGCCAAGAATACCGCCCGAAGCTCCAGCCAGTTGATGGAAGCCGCCGACACCCGAGGTGACCAGCGGCCTTGGGCTAGTTGACCGTCGGAGTGAGCGCCCCAGACGTACAGGCTGGCGTCCGTCGTCACAACCACTCTGGATGGCTCCCGGAACAGACACCCCCTGGCAAGGGCCTGAGACCGCCACCACGTGAGAGACCGGATAACTGCTGGGGGAACCAGGACCTGGGATGGAGAGGTGCTGCGGCCCACCTTCTGAAATGGTAAAAGGAACCACTGAAGCTCCCTGGAGTGTAGGCGTGCCCAAGGGACGATCGAAATACAGGAAATCATCTTCCCCAGGAGAGTGGAGAGGAGGGCTATAGAGGCCCGGCAATCCCTCTGGATCTGTGAAGCCAAGCTGACAAGGCTGTCCCGTCTCTCCTGAGATAAGGAGACCCTACACTCCAGGGTGTCAATAACAGTGCCTAGGTGGGGAAGGGTAGTGGAAGGGTCGAGATGGCTCTTCCCCAAGTTGACCGAGAAACCATGCCTCTCCAGCGTGGAAATAACCACCTGGAGATTGCGCCATGTCAAATGTTTGGATGCTGCCTGGACTAGAATATCATCCAGGTAGCACTGGAGTCTTACAGGAACCATCCGGAGATGGGTGGCTACCGCGGCAAGGATCTTAGTAAAGACCCTAGGAGCCGAGGAAAGGCCAAAGGGGAGAGCCCGATACTGGAAGTGCCTACCTGCATAGCAGAACCGAAGGTACTGCTGATGTTCCTGACAAATTGGGATATGCAGGTAGGCCTCAGTCAGGTCAAGGGAAGCCAGGAAATCCCCCTCCCTTATACTCCCTAGAATAGACTGCAGGGAGTGCATCTTAAACCGCCGGTACTTAATGTAGCGGTTAAGATGCTTGAGGTCCAGAATAGCCCTGAACCACCACCCCCCCGAGGTCTTGGGGACGACAAAGAGGATGGAGTAGTGTCCCCAGCCCCACTCATCCGAGGGAACCCATTGGATGGCCGAGATGTCCAGCAGGTGCTGCACTGCCTCTTCCATCAGGGCCCTCTTGGAGGGCACCCCAGAAACTGGACACGCCACAAAAAATCTCGGGGGAGTAGAGAGAAATTCTAGCCTCAGACCAGAGGATATAGACTCCAGGACCCACCTATCCTGGGTAGAGCGCTCCCAGGCAGAGGAACAAAGGGATAACTGGCCTCCAATAGGGGCCTCGACAATGGACTCAACGGGAGCGCTTGAAGGAGCGACCTCCACTACCTCCCCTAAAGGGGCGTTTAAACTGCCTCCCACTCCCGGACCTGTCCGATGGCTGGCGCTGTCCAAATCCGGACTGACCTGAGACCCAGGGAAAGCTGAAGGTCCGGTCCACAGCCCGAAAGGGCCGCCTGGGATATGGAGCGGGACGGAAATTGCCCCTTCGAGAGAGGGAAGGTAAAATCTTCCGCTTATCCCTTGTTTCGATCACTATAGGGTCGAGTGACTGTCCAAAAAGGAGCTGCCCATGAAAGGGGGACAATGCCAGATGCCACTTGTGGCATGCGTTGACTGACCACTGTCAGAGCCAGTGCAATCGCCTGGCCACCACAGCAGAAGCCATGGCCTTAGATGCAAAATGGGAGGCATGGAGAGAGGCATCCGCCGCGAACTGAGATGCAGCGAAGATCTTATTGAGGTCGTGATGGGCCCGCAAATTGGAAGACGGGATCTGCTCCTGCACCAACTGGAGCCAAATGAGGGAGGACCTCGCAAAGAAGGATGCCGAGGACGAAGCTCTGATCGCCCAGGCAACGGCCTGATGCGCTTTGATGAGGGCCTGTTCGGTCCGTCTGTCCTCTGGCCGGAGCATCTCCTCTGGTTCGCCCGGTAAGTTGGTAGAAGAATGGAGAGCCAGGACTGGGGCGTCCACCTGCGGAACCGTGAGCAAGGAGGCGAGCCCCAGATCAACATTGAAGTGCTTCCGGTCCAAGGAAGAGGCCGCGGGAGCAGACGCAGGAGAACGTCATTGCCTCTGGACAGTGTCCATGAATAGAGGAGGGGCAGGAACAAAGTCCTCCTCCGGGGTTACCTCTGTAAACAATGGGTCAATCTGTTGGGAGGAAACAGCTGCTGAGGACATAGAGGGTTCCTCAATACCAGCTGCTGCCCTGGCCTTGTGCAACAGGGACTTAAAAAGAGCGGGTGGAAACAGGGCTGAGGAAATTGGCGGCTCCTGAGGGATGCCCTCATCCTCAGAGAGAGCGTAGTCCCCGCCCTCAAAGTTGAGATCCTCGGCCCCGTCCCCCACATCTGATTCGTCCGAATGGTCGGAACTGTGGAGACGATCCCCAAACGTGGCACTCCTGCACAAACAGTGTTGACCAAATGCAGAGTCACCCCCCGCCGAATGCATACAGGCCGCAATACCCTGCTTTACCGCTGCAGCTAGCATGGATTGTAGAGTGGCCTGGTCCAGGGAGATCTTTGTGGCGGGGACCGCATGTCCCGCCTCCTGGGCCGCAACTTGAGCTGAGGGGACCGATGAGGGGTCCTGACTCCCTTGTGACTGGGGCAAGGGGGCCTGGGGAAAGCCAACCGATGCCCAGGGATCTGTAGAGGCCCGGAACAGGGCTGGATCATCCAAAGACATAGCCTCAGCCGAGGGCCTAGTCCCCTGCTCCCCTTGAAGATTCTCAGACCGGGTCTCAAGTGGGAGAGACTTGTCAGCGGCGCGGGAGCACAGTTGTTTGAGCACCTTGTCCCGCCGGCGTTCAGACCGTTCAGTGGCCTTAGAAGCGTGACTCGAACGAGAGGAAGAAGATCCTTTCTACCGTGGAGGTGCAGGTAAGACGGCCTCCTCGGGGACGGGCCTGTCAGTTTTATGACTCCTCTTGCCCCCCGGTTTGTCTGCTTGACGTTGGGCCATGTCAGACCAAATGCCAGTTGCAAATGGCTATCAAGCAAGGCCCCGAATGAGAAAACCTGAACTGGCTTGCTGCAAAATGGCCGTCCTGCCTCAGAAGTGGAACAAAATGGCCACCGTGTCAGTGAAGACAGACAAAATGGCCGCCCGTAAGTGCTGTCCCGAGAGGCCTGGTCAGAATGGAGTCCTTTTCAATGAGTCTGTCTTTATGAGGCCAAACAGGCTGAACAGAGCAGGTTATCCGGAGACACAAGGCTGGGTAGCCGCTCCTTGGCTAACAACAGAGGCCACGCGAGCCAAGGCTCCAGCGTTTTTCCTGGCCTAACAATGGCGGTTCCTCAGCGAAGACGGTGAAGGCCGCGCGAGCCGAGGCTCCAGCGCTTCAAAAAGGCCAGCGGGACGCCAATCCCCGCTTCCCGGTGTGAGCCGAGGCTTCAGCGCCCACGTTGCCCCGTTAATCCGAGGCAACAGCTGCTACGCGCGAGCCTAGGCTCCAGCGCGCGAAGGGACCTGGTGAGGCCAAGGCTTTTGCAGCCAAACGGTTGAAGCTGCTTCTCTGCTGTTCGGCGTGAGCCGAGGCTCCAACGCCCACGTTGCCTCGTTAGCAGAGGCAACAGCTGTTACGCGCGAGCCTAGGCTCCAGCACGTGAAGGGGCCTGGTGACAAGCGGCGAGGCTGAGGCCGAGGCTTTCAGGGCTGGGAGGGACCTGGTGACAAGCGGCGAGGCTGAGGCCGAGGCTTTCAGGGCCGGTATCGCTGCGGTGGCTGCCGGAGGGAAGAAAGGACGCGAGCCGAAGCTCCAGCGCCTGCCGATATCAGCTGTTTGGCGGTTGTCGGGGAATTCCCCCCCCAATGCCGCGGGCAGGAGGCCCACTGAACGGAGCAAATCGTCCTAAGGGTCCTCCCGAAAGCAACAGCAAAGTCCGAATTAATACAACTCACGCCTAACAGTCCTTGTCAATCCCGAAAAATCAGTCCGATCAAGGGAAATCCAAATCGTGGTGGAGAAAACAGTCCGAGGTCAAACAACGTGAAAGAAGCCAGTTAGTCAGGAGGGAAGAAAAAAAATCCACGTCTGTCCTCTCTGAGGACCGAGTCGGATCTGGGTCATAAGAGGGCGGACCCAGCAAAAATAACAGACTCAGTCCTCACTCTGAGTGGACGAGGACAACCCATCCTGAATGATGGCTCCTCTCACGTTGGAGAATACCCAATTCCTGCAACCATTCTTCATATGTTTCAGCCTCCAGTCCCATAACCATCTTCATTGCTTTTGAGGGTGAAGTTTTGAGCTTGTGGATTGGTTTCCGAACATTTCATAACCAGGCTAGGTAACATCTTCAGCAGAGTTTAGGGATTGTCATTGTCAGCGTTCTTCTTTATAAGGGCTTCATGTGGTCAGTAGGTCTTGTGATGGGTCAGGTGTGAGTGTATCAAGTGAGGATCTTGTAATAGGTATTGTGATGGGTCAGGTGTAAGTCATTAGTGAGAGTCTTGTGATGGGTCTTGTGATAGGGAGGTTACATCAGGTGAGGGTCATTGGGAGGTGAAGTGGTGATTGGGGGGTCTTGTGTGGGTTGGTTGAGCATCAGTGCTGTCTCTGGTTGGCTGTGTGGTTGATTTGGATTCTGAGGGGTTCGTAGGCTGATTGTAGGTCAATGTGTCTGTTGATGGAATTGCTTCTGGAGTGCCAGGCTTCAATGAACTCATGAGCATGGCGGGTGGTAGCATGTGTTGCTCCAATCGAACTGGTGTTGTTTGGTGTCGGTGTGGGTAGAGATTAAGGAATTGGGATTGTGACATTTAATTGCCAGCTGGTGTTCGTGGATCCTGGTTTTTAATTGACGTGATGTTTGTCCCACACAAAATTGGTTGCAATTGTTACAGTTGATTTTGTAGATTACATTGTTTCTTTCATCCTTTTGTATCTTCATTGCTTTTCTCTGAACTCTTGCTAGAATCTTAACATTCTTTTTATATCACGGCAACCAAAACTGGATGCAATATTCCAAGTGTGTACTAGTATCAAAGTGGTACTAACACATTCACTGATCTTGATTCTATCCCTTGGTTAAAGCAGCCTAGGACTGTGTTGGCTTTTTCTTTTTAGATTTGAAGGGACTAGATTGAAGCCAATTGCTGGAATTATTATATTAGCCAATTGCTACAATAAATCTAGGATATTGAGTCTGACAGTGAGCAAGGGAAAGGAGACAATTTACAAAATCACAATAGACAAAAGTTTGAATTACTGTGAAAATGTTCGATTGAAAAAAAAAGATTTTCAAAACTGGACAATATTTGATTTTAAGAGTAGGCATACTGGACGAAGGACATGAGGACAAAAGGAGGACCTATCCCCCTTTTGCCAGACATCTGGTAATCCTATTACACGAAAACAATAACAGCTGAAATTTATACCAATAAAGAGTTTTTGAGATTGATTCAGAACAGAAGGTGGAGCTCTTACTTCACCAGCTTGGGGGTGCAGAGAATGTATTTGTATATTATGGTGGTGGTAGGGGGATTTCTCTAATTGCTTTTAGCAAGAAGGAGGGAATTGTCCTAAAGCTTAAATTAATGTCAATTTCTTGTTATTCTTTATTTCCTTGTGTGGATTTAAGCTAATCACACATGGAAGTGAAATTTGCTATTCTTCTATATGTGTGTTTCTATTTTGATATTTGAAGTTCCACATTACACAATCCTACCCATGAACAAAGTCTCCCTTTCTAACTGACAGCTCAGTGCAATTGCCTGTTGAAATCAGTAAAATGAAAAAAAAATATTTAGTGTAAAAGCTAGAATTCCATACCCACCCACCCCAAAAAAAGGAAGAAGAAAAGGATCGCTACAGAATCAGGTCTCATGCATTCTTGGGGGTTTTGTGTGTTTCAAATGGAAGACATTTACAATGATGCTTGGAGTGGAGAAACAGTGAGCCTGTTACTATAACTCATTTTCATTTTCATCAAAAAGTGTATCTTGTTTAGGCCATTGCTAGTAATAAATATTTTTTTCTTTTCTTTTTGAGTGCAGAGCAAATAGATTTACAAGTGGGTGACCCAATACATTATCTGTATAACTTATGATTTAATAAACCAGTCAGTTGAAATATTGCAAATGTTTTTCCAACTCTGGCAAGCATGGAGAGGAGAGCATAAATGCACTAGCAGATGAATAGCAAACAATAGGCTTGGTTATTATTGAAATGGACTTGTAGAGTTAGGCCTTATTTGGCTTGGAACAGATCAGTGACTAAATGCAATATTGAAACAGAAGTATACATTTTGTTGTTCATTAGAGTTTTTTAAGCTTCATTTTGAAAAGCAATTCTCATGCATTCTGAAACACATGCTATCATCGAGATACATAATTGGTCTCCCCAAAGAAGTAATATATGCGAGCTATAAAAATAAGAAGCAAAGAGGCATACACCAGTCCTATTGTTGAGGTGCTGATTGAACAGTCTTCGAACGGAATAATTTTGCATTTGAAATATCATCAGCTGGGCTTTGAGAATAGGCAGGCCCGCTTGCTTCTCTCTTTTCTTCTTTCCTTCTTTCTTGAAATAAAACATGCAAACTTCAGGAAGTCTCTTGGATCTTCAAACTTCTTCCTTTCAATCTTTGTCTTGTATAAATAATGTTTTGACTATATCTGGTTCTAATGGCTTTCTTGGCTGATTTATCCTCTAGTTCAGGATCTAATTCAGTTTTCCTGAGCTTGGCAACTTTAAGCTGTGTGGACATCAACTGCGGACAGCCAGCATGGGAATTCTGGGAGGTGAAACCCACACATCTTAGTTGCCAAGCTTGGGAACACTGAAATAGATCCTGAACTAGAGGATAAATCAGCTTGCCAAGCTTGCTATAATTAAAGCGTCTACATCCAAAATGTCATTCCAATTTTATGTTTTCATTCAGAAAGTTTTATCCTGGCATGTTTCATCTGTAAAACTATGTGACTTGGTTTATACATAATGTGACTTGTTTCATTCTAGTATAGAATTAAACCATGGTTTAGCATGCTGTGTGAATCCAACCATGTCAGTCCAGCTAGTATGATTAAAAAGAAATCATAGCTCAGTGACTGTGGAACTCAGTCTGTGCATTTAATTCTGTCATAGTAGAGCCTTCCCTCAGCAGACATTTTGGAGAAAAATTCCCAAGTAGTTTGGCCAAAAGGGTTATTATCCTTCAAACTCTACTTTAACAATTTATCATATGCTTTTGTGGTGAGATGTTTGGGCTGAAATTGTGCATGGAGGAGTAAGTGCTAATCAAAAATACTTTGGATTGGTCATTGTCAAAATTTATAAGTCATTGTGTCTGGCCTTGCTGAAAACCCCTGTTTTATTCACCACAGAAGAGAATGGTGGACATTAGCATAATGGGAGAAAGACTAGCATTCAGATTAAGGTAGGGGTGATCAACTTTGAAACCAGAGCCAAATACCGTTTTATTTGCAAGGCTGAGAGATTGGAAACCATTTTGGCTTTTGGTGTTCCACCCTTCTGCCTATTCCTATTTTTGGATTATACGTAGACAGTGAAGGATAATTTGAGGTTTCTGTTTTTCATCTCAATAAAGAATATTTATTCATTTATTGTTTTGAGAACGTTTCCTGGGAAATGCTCTGTTTTCATCTGAAATAGTTCCTATCTGGCAAACATTTCAGTTTGAGGAAGATCCCATGGGAAGTCCACAAAACAACATTGTCAGGCAAAATCAGTGGTGGGATTCAATTTTTTTTTACTACCGGTTCTGTGGGCGTGGCTTGGTGGGCGTGGCTTGGTGGGCGTGGCTTGGTGGGCGTGGCAGGGGAAGGATACTGTGAAATCCCCATTTCCTCCAGATCAGCTGGGACTTGGGAGGCAGAGAATAGCTGGGGGAGGGGCAATCAGAGGTGGTATTTACCGGTTCTCTGAACTACTCAAAATTTCCGCTACTGGTTCTCCAGGACTGGTCAGAACCTGCTGAATCCCACCTCTGGAAAATGTAGTATATTATCAAGCTGTATAGTCTGAATGCTTATGGATGGTGCTAATCTCTGATTCTCAGCCGAGGGAGCCTGCATTGAGAGACACCTCTGTCATCATGTGGCCAACATGAAAATAAGGAATGCAGTAATCTTCCCGATGAAGCGGTACCTATTTACTTGCATTTGTATGCTTTTCAACTGCCAGGTTAGCAGGAAAATTATTAAAATTACAGAAACGCAATCTTGTTCTTTAAGAAACAATGAGGGAACAGATTTAGCCATTGTGCTAGACTATAACTCTTACACTTCCTATTTGTGTTGACTACTGTTGAATTGAATGCTGCATATTTCCATTTAGCTACTTTGCAGGGTCACAGATTCATTATCTTTGATTTAGTAGTCAGTTTGTGATGCTCAGCTCAGTAGTAGTTCCTGGCTGACCTTGGCTGATCTCAAAAAGTTGTGCAGGGTTGAATGGGAGATCATCAGGCAATCCCAGGACTACAGTGTAGGCCAGTGATGGCGAACCTTTTTTGGCTCAGATGCCAAAAGGGTGTGCGCACGCGCGATAGCCTGCGCGCGCGTGCCCACACCCATAATGCAATGCCCTCCACCCACGCATGCGCACAGCCCCACGCTGCCCCCGTGCATGCGCACAACCCCCCGCGCTGTCCCCCCGCGCATGCGCACAGGCCTCACTGAAGTCTCCGGACTTCCGGTAGGCCCATTGGGCCGTTTTTCGCTCTCCCCAGGGTTCAGGAGGTTTTCCTGAAGCCTGGGGAGAGCAAAAATGGCTGAAAAGAAGGCCGAAAATCAGCTGGCCAGCGCACGCATGCGCGCTGGAGCTGTCATAGAGCAACGCCTCGCGTGCCCTCAGATATGGCTCCATGTGCCACCTGTGGCACGCGTGCCATAGGTTCGCCATCTCTGGTGTAGGCTGAAGTTTTAAAAAGATCATAGAAGTTGGCAGTCGCAACCAATTCTGTATTTTTGTGAAGATAATTGTGTGGACACATGCATGATATTATTAGCAGATGAGCTTGATTTTAATTGCGTAGAGTTTCAAATAAATAATTCACTTCCAAATTAATTAACAAAGGTGCCATCATATTTATTTCTCATACAATTAAGTCCTCACTTAATGACCAGTTGCTTAGTGACTGTTACAGCATATGTCCCAAAAGGTACTTATGATCTGGTTCCAGAGTTCCAATGGCAGCATTTATTCATGGTCATATGACCACATTTTGGGCATTTGGCAACCAGCTCACTTTTACAAGTGATTTATGATGTGTGTGTGTTTTTGTTTCTGGCCTTTTAGGTAGTTTCCTGGAAAAAAAAAACCTCTCATAGAAATGAATAGAGTTGTCTTATGACCATAGTGTTCACTTTATGACTGCTGCAAAACAAAAGGTTATAAAATTAGGTTGGTTACATGAGTGGCTTGATTTAAGGACATCAGGATGGAAATTCTATCCTCTATTAGGATCATAAGTCAAGGACTACCAATATTGTTTAAAAAAATCAAGGAGAACAGAGGAACATGTCTGAGCATTGTGTTAAAAAAGACATTCTTTATCACAACAAAGGGAAACGCCTTTTTTTAGGTGTCCCAAAGGTGCTTTTTCAAAAGGCAACTGGACATTGTTTTTCCTTGAAGGTATTTTGTTTCTCATCCAAGAAGCTTCTTCAGGTCTGAAGAAGCTTCTTGGATGAGAAGCGGAATGTCTTCAAAGAAAAACAAAGTCCAGTTGCCTTTTGAAAAAGCACCTTTGGGACAACCATGACCTGGATGACTGAGAATCTCCACAGACTTTTTTAAAGGGTATTGGACCTTATGTAGACAGTTATATATAGAAGACTAGCTGATACCCATGCTTTGCTACGAAACTATGTGATGGGGCTTGATAAATTGACACTTAAAGCTTGAAAATTAATGATTAGTTAAAAAAGGGACTGTATTATTTCGTTAGAGATGGTAAGCTAAGTTTCTGTTACAGATGAAGACATTATTTGCATAGCATAGACTTTAAATTCGTCCCTCAGATGAATTACTCAGGACCTCCCTGTAAACAACATTCCTGGTTTTGCTCTCTGGCTGGAGGATGACAAGGCTGTCAGGTGAACTGACTCTGGAGCATGCCACATAGAACTGGCCATGGGAGAAACAGGCAGCTTCCCTTACTTGTGTTTTCCGCGTGGCTTAGCTCAACTGTTCTGTAGTAAAGCTGCTTGCTGCTGTGAAAGCAGAAGCGAAACTGAAACTCCTCTGCTTGTGTTTTGCATTTGGATCAGATTTTTTTTCAGGTGGGGAGGGGGGAGTAGAACTCCTTAGCATCAGAGCTTGTTAATATTAATATAAGAAATACTCATGCTGCGATGGTCATTTTGAAAAATCCTTTCTTAGTGAGCACCTAGAAGCCAAGAGGAACATACGTGGCAAATTTCAAGTTTGTAGGCTTTGCGGTTCTGGAGATTTCGTGATTAATGTGTGAGTGGTTTTCACTTTTATATATATAGATGGAGGGAGGGGTTGGAGCTATTTTTTTAGTTTATTGTTTGAAATTAATATGATTTGTTGGCTAGCAGTCCTTGAGTTAGATCAGCAGCCCCCAACCTTTTGGGCACCAGTGACCGGTTTTGTGGAGAGAGGTTTTTCTGCACATCGGAGAGGGCATGGTTTCGCATGCTGCCTGCATCCTGTGGATGGGACTTTGCTTGTTTGCGCAGACCGATTTCTGGCATGCCGTGGACTGGTGGCAGTCCACAGATTGGGGATTGGGGACCCCCTGAGTTAGGTGACTGCCTTAGTTCTAACTGAAGGAAAATGATGGTGTGCAATTACTGGCATTATTACACAATTCCAGTTTTTCATATGGTGGGATCTGTCTGTTCACGTCTATGAAAGAGCTGGGAGAAGCTTAATTATGAGCTTCCCTGACATCAGCAAAAAATAATTCTGGCTCTATTGGCCTGCATGCGAACAGTCTGCTGAAAATGGCTGTAAATAAATAAAAAAACACCTTATTTTAAATTATTCAAAGCATCAAGCTCCAGTCATGGAGGGGGAGGTCCCATTCAATAGATCAGAAGCTGAAATGTTTCTATGAAAAATTATTTTAATGCAAGAGAGATTGAAACAATATCTAATTAAAATCACTTGAAAAATGAGTTGAAAATTGGATTTGACATAACATTTACAAGGCTGTCATTGTTATTACCATGCAGTTTAGCCTTTCGGTGGCTCCGTTTTCATTGCAGCTTTGCCAGAGATTAGAAAAGAAGCAAGCAAAATGTGAAGGTCTTACATATTTCCCTGCCTTTAATATGAAAGGCGGGGCAAAGATAGCTTTCTCTGCAACCTCTTGGCCCTTCTCTTTGACAAAAAAAAACCCATCCCTTTGAATATGGAAAAAGGAAGCGTTTCAGTGTTGTGTCTGACCGTTTAATTCAGCCACATTGTCACTCTAGTGCATGTAACATAGCTAGGCAAAGATGTTCTTAAAATTATTAATCTCTCTAGTGTGGTATTGTAATTGGAAATAAATAAATAAAATGGCCAAATGTGCTTAGCTTAAAAGGAATAAGATGGGAAGAGAGAAACAATGCTGTGTCGAGAGAAATCTAATCTTCTGTATTAACTGTGGCCATGGAGATTTTCCTGGGAGAATTAAAAGGCAGGTTAAGATAGAAAGCTAAAGCTAACATTTACCTATAGATCTCTGTGGTTTATGTAAATCAGCAACAATTTTGGTGTTAGTTTAAGCAAGAGCTAAAAAGCTTATTTTTCCCATTAAATGAGGTTGCTAAAAAACATATTGGGAGAAAAAAGAAAATTGCTTCAGTTCTGGTCACAATTGCCTCCTCCAGGACTTCATTTATGCTGTTTTCCTGAATTCTTGATCCAAAATCACCTTCATGAGCCATTTTATTTAAGAAATTCTTTGGGATCCTCTTTTTGCTAAAACTCAGACCAACCCCAATGGTTCCCTTGAAATGTATCCCACCACAACTCTCAGAGTTCTCAGCCAACCTAAGAGTTATAAAGTTTTGTGGAGTTTTCCCCTGCTTCAGGAACAATCAGTAGTGGGTTTCACTTACCTTCGCTACCGGTTTGGAACTGTGAACGTGTGTGCGTGCGTGCGCGCTTGCTTCACTCACGTGTGGTACTTCTGTGCATGTGCAGAACCTTCTGCGCATGTGCAGATCATCCGTGATGACGTCTGGGTGGGTGGGCGGAGCCTCCCGCCGCCACTACCAGTTTGCCCGAACCAGGGCGAACCGGTAGCAACCCACCGCTGGGAACAATATAAGGATATATCACTAAAGCAAGCCAAAAGTTGGTTGCATATGCTAAAACAAAGATGGGCCCATAGAACAACAGCAATTGTGCACTGTTTGACTGTTGGAAGACCCGAAGGATCAGAAGATAGATAATCATGGAGACAATGTAAACATTAACAGTTGATCCTGACTTGATGGCATATAATTAGCCAATCAATACATATGCATACACACACACTGTATTATTTATTGTATGTATAATGTACTATACTGAATGTATCTTCCTATACATAGTCAAAATAAACTTTAGACAAGATTTTAGGCCTTTTACTGTCTTTAAAAAGGAAGAATATAATCAAAGAATGTGTCCTGAAATTTTTATTTCCCCCCCAATTTACTATTGAAAGGGATTAACCTCACACAAAAGATAAAGAAAATGCAATCCACGGCATTGAAACTTCAGTACCATATATGAACACTGGCTTTATAGTGGCTACTATATTTTAATACAGGATTTTAAATTTAAAGACTTTATAGCGTTCTTAATTTACATGCGTAAAAGGTAGAATTTATCTATTCCTGGAAAATTGGAGGTTACTACAAAAGTGATTGTATTCATTACACTACTGATCAAATGACTAAAGTGTGTATAAAAAATTGTATGCAGGTAATCCTCATCTTACAATCAATTGTTTAGTTACCACACAAAGTTAAAACAGCGCTGAAAAATGTGATTTACAACTGGTCCTTGCACTTACAAAGGGCACACCTTTCCCACAGTCACATGATCAAAATTTGGACACTTGACAATCGGCATGTATTTTCAATGTTTGCAACCTTCCAGGATGATGTGATTGCTATTTGCGATTTAGTCATCTTCTGGCAAGCAAAATCAATGGGAAGCCAGATTTGCTTAAGAATTGCCTGATTCATTTAACAGCTGTAGTGATTTGCTTAAACAACATGGAAAAAAGGACATAAAATTGAGTGTGACTCATTTATTTTATTTTATTTATTTTATTTATTTGTTTGTCAAACATGTACAAGATAGCAGGTATAGGTATAAACATAAACATAATCAAAGTGAATACAGATAGATGAGGACAATAGGACAGTAGGACAGGGACGGTAGGCACGCTGGTGCGCTTATGCATGCCCCTTACAGACCTCTTAGGAATGGGGTGAGGTCGACAGTAGACAGTCTAAGGTTAAAGTTTTTTGGGTTTGGGGAAGAAAC